>SCLD01136073.1:0-54592 GCA_004367895.1 Oikopleura longicauda
ATGTTCGTTACCTTGCACAAGACAGTAAGGATCAGAGGAACCATTATTATCTTTTGGAAGAAGTCCGATTGCTTCAACTATCGTTATTCTCAATTTCGCACTCCACTGGAAATTCCCCAAAAGTAGTTGCTCCTTTATTTATGGATCATTTTTCGTTCGCGTCCACCAAACCCATAGAGTCTATGGGCCATAGACTGTTTCCATTCATGACAATCAGGAAAAAGTGGAATATCAGAACGGTGAAAGATCCAATTCCTTCACAGCGTGAATCAGTTCTTTTGATTCAAATTGAAAGTTGAAAATCTTTTCTAATAAGTCAAGTTCACTCCGATGCAAAACCTGGCGATCGTTTATCAGTTTCAACATTGAGTTTTTCAATTGTGCCGAATCCCCTTTACTATGAATAGTTTTCAAAGTGGTGCCCATGCAAAATTATCACGAATCGGATTGCGATTCAACAGTTTCGACAATACAAAATTTCAAACCGGCCTGAGGTGTTTCATCGCAGCTCGTTGTAGACAATCGATTGAAACCATCTCGCGACATCTTTCGTGACATTTCACCCCACATTCACTACATCTTAGTCCTTGCTTATCTTTGTTTTCAAATTCATATGCGGTATCTGATGTTAGTTGTAAAGTGGGAGGCATCGTCCCGGTGGTCGTCGTCTCTGTACTGCCCGCGGAATTCCGACCAAGTGACCATCGAGAAGAGGCCTCCTCTTCATCAGCACCATCAATTATGAATGAAACTGTTCCTTGGTTATGCCCCAGAGTAACCCTTCGCATGTTGAACAATAAACTGGACTTGAAGCTGTCCACATGACCAAATTATGTTCCCGGTGTGGATATAGAAGAGCAGAAACAGCATTTTTGAAGACGCACTTCCGCAATGGATCACTTTTTGAATTATTTTTTATAACCTTTGTGTGGTTCACGAACGGCGCTAGTGAAGTTCGAGTCAACAGAGCTTCAAAAGCCGTCCGTGTAACTTTGCCTGGGTTGAAGCGATTTCGAATCTCTCATTATAATAATTTTTATACGAAAATATTCGCTCATGTTTTTTCCGGTTATATGGACAAACCGCCATTTTGAACCGGTTTCTTCGGATTGGAGAAAAAGTTTTCTCTCATTCCTCAAGAAACTATGTCATTTAATGATAGTACTCATCACAATTTTACGATTATGCTTTACCTATACTGATAAAATGACTCATACAATGCTGAAACGTCGTGTAAGTTTTTTTTGTCTAGGTGGTAACCTTCATGGTCAATTAAACAACAAAAATTAGCCACCATTTATCATTACTGATCACATGTTTGCAATTTTAAATATGTAAAAACAATTTTCCTTTGTCTGCTCAGTCGGGCCATGGCGCATTTTTCATTTCCAGTTCGGAAAGCTGTCGAACTACGACGATTTGTTGTCCCATAATGATGAAGAATTCTTATTTACTCATTCAAAAAATTTGAAAAATTCGAACACTATCAATAACTGGGCAATGCTGAAATTGTTATCTTTGGAAAAACTGCGTAACACAATATTTTTCAATAAATTAAGTGCTATCAACCAAAAATAACCCAAAATACGGGCTTAAACTGAGAAGGCCCTCTTGGCTTGTTTCGGGGCTGAATACCATTCCATAACCACAGCTACTTTACTGGACAAATCATAACATAAAGTATTTGATCTGCTGGTATAAACACTCCAAAAGCTTAACATGATTATTTATTTTAACAATGAATGATTTAGACCAGTCAATTACTTTACACCATTTGAATGATTTCCTGGAAACAGCAGCGAGAGCATTTCGCTGTTCTGATTCAACGTTCAGTATTCCATCCAAGTCTTGGGTCGACGATAATCTATTCGAACTGACTCTTGCTATATGCAGAGAATTAGCCCTGAATATATCCATAATTATCATATAGATATAAAAAGAGTGCACTTCTGATCAGATGTGTGGTCTTCTGAACTCATGTTAAATGGACATGTATAGACAGTCACATATTATAGACTATATTTATAGTATCGAATGGGTGACCCTTTATAGGCATGTGTTTCTGCAGCTCATTTGATAAAAATTATTTTATACGATGAAAATATTATATGCTTTATCATGAAAAGTGAAGCATTTACCTAGGTAGATCATCTCCATTTGAGATTCTCAAATACAAGGGATCTTTGAGAAGCTTTTTTATGATAAAAAAATTAAACATTTACAAAAACCCAAATCGTTTATTTTGATGTGCGACATAATTTTGAAAATAAAATTCTGAAAGTTTTTGGAATTTCAGATTTTCACTAAAGCTCGATATCTTAATCTGAAATGAGACAGAGATTCATGTTCAGGACTGTCCGTGGATTCCTGATTTTTGAATATGAATCAGTACGTCTAAATGTTCTTACAATCTATCAGTGTGAGGGCAATATCCTTCATGAATGGTCGATGATCTTAAGAGTTAGGTTAAAAATGACTTATTTTGATGAAACATGCTAGTTTGCACAAAATTTTGTGCACTGTTTTGCGGTCAACGTTTCGTTTAACGAAGTCATGCATGACGGACCAGTAGTGCACATGAAGCGCAAAATTTGAGAATGACTTTTTATATTTAATTTGACTTCTTCCTTACTTATCAGATTTTATGCTAATGAAAATTATATATTTGAAAGTTAGTGTACAATCAGGAAGTTTACCATAAGTCTTGCATGGTGTCGTTCCATTTTAAGATACCAGATAAAACTATAAAAATATACCTTAGTGTCGCCCATCTTTTCGCTGGTGTCGCCGATTTCTGATCTTCATTCGATGCATTTTTTATCGTTTTTCGACTCTCTCTTGGCGTCCGGGGTGTTCGAACTTCACTTGGACTTAATAAGGTTTACATTTCATCATGAATAAGCACAAGACCATTTGGTCTGAGAAAATAAGTCTTGAACCTATCCTATGAAATACAGTGTCATCAAGAGTTTGATTTTGAGCCGATTCGGCGTCTTTGCTGTCATCATTACCAGCCAGTGGAACTTCATCAGGTATTTTCCAGACATGAGCTGTGATAATAGAATACTAAAAACTATAAGAAACGGCCAAAATTTTCATCATATAGAGAAGATTAAATTTTATGTTACATCGCCTTACGAGTCGTAAGTTACGACAAGGCTTTGCGTGATCATTGTATGGTCCAGAGAAGATCGACCATTTGCCCGTGTCCAAGTCCGTGTCTGAGTCCGAAGTTTCAAAAAAATACGTGTCCGAGTCTGAGTCAGCTTCGAACATGTACTCGGACACGAGCTCATCCGAAGTCGTGTCCAAAGTCGTGTCTGTGTCCGCCCTTCTCTGGTATGGTCCGATTGAAACTTTAATTGAGTGCCTTCTACTCAATTAATTTTGGACAACTTTGCAATAAAATTTTCATTCATAATACTTTGAAAGGTCAATAAAAATTATGGCACTGATTTGAAATAGCAATTTATTATAAATTATTTATAGCTCGGTAAAGTCTATCTAAACGACAAACCGTATAGTGATCGCTGCGACCGTTAACATTTTGCTGTTAGGCCAATGGCAAACTTGATGTTCGCTAAATTAACAAAAATTAAGATATATTTCGTTTGTCACTCTTTTGTAATAATATTCGTCCCAGATGGACCATATGGCCAAATGACCATACATAATATTTATTATGTATTCTCGTCTATTCTCAAGATCATTATTTTCTGGTATAGAATGTTTCAAATTCAAGCTCTTTGACAAATTCTGTAAAATATGCCTGTTATTGTAGATCTGTTTATGTCTTATCACGGTTTTCATTTTGACGCGTAATTGAAGATTTGTTATATAAAGGGTGAGATATAAAGGGTTTAATATATAGGACTAATATAAAACGTCAAAATCAAAAACCAAACTGAGTACAATCCGGAATCTGCTTCTGATTCTTTCTGCATTCCTCCGTCTTTATGAAATCTCTTTAATTTATTATTTTGAATGCTTTTTTTGTTTGGATATCCAGTATTATTTTCGGAATTTCTGACCTCCGAGAAATTTGACAAACAAGCCATTTTATCAATTGAGAGATTTTACCGGACGATTTAACCGGTCTTGGTTGCAATTTAAACCCTCTTAAAGTTAGGATTTTTCCTTCGCGTAATGTACTCTGATCTGGGCTTCTTGAGAAGTATATTTGATAGTTTTGATTTCTTGATTGTTCAACAGAAGTATTATCTTGGTTATTTTCAATATTACTCAGATGAGTTATCATGTTTTTTATGCATCATTCCTATGAGTCATGACCACATGAATTACTGATCGTCATGATAACCCACCTAAAACAACAAAGCAAATACCGATTGGTCAAATATCGCCTCTTAGTAAGAGCGCTGACAGGACTGTGAAAAGGACTCAGGGTTAAATCGGAATGATCCGGAATTTGACCTTGGGTGACCTTCAGTGTGCGGTGAATTTGACCTGAATGACCTGCAGTCGTCCAGTTTCGACCAACTACTGTTTGACAAGCCTCCCGATTAATTGACTGTCGCACCAAAGTGTTGACGATTCCATCTATCTGCTAAAATATATCGTCATGCACGCCTGAAACTGACCAGTAATCCTATCGACCACCTTTTTTCATTATAGTGTTTCACAGGAAAATAGACCTATTAAAAGCTGTTTTTGAATACTATTCTGAACTTGTGGGTCTGTGTATTTTACCTTTGAGCTTTGGAAATCTCTTTGAGTCTTAGTTGGTTAGGGATTTGGAGAGGAAAGGAGTAAAGTCTTAAAAAATTAAAAAGAACTTGAGAGACTGTTCGGTCAGATATTTGTCTTTATATCACATATATATGTATATTATATACTACATACAAGTTATATACAACGGTACTCAACTACGGGGAACAGTCCGGAAAGTCACGAACCTATAAATCATAGTATTAAACTCTGTTAACTTGTGTGATTTATTCAGAGTACACGTTTTATTATGCAATGAATACGAAATACTTTATAGAACAACCCTCATTCTCAATGCTGATATATATATCGAGTCCGTACCAATTCTATATTAAACAGTTTGTTTTTCATATATGTGAAGTCCACAGAATTAAAGACTTCAAAGGATGAAATCGCTAACTTTTATGTTCGATAGTACTGACAGCAGCATACATTGAATTAAATGGAGAATTTATCTATCAATATATATATATATATATTTATGACCGATATAAAATATATCTACCCCAATTCTAGAGCATACCTCTTTTGGTTTATCTTCTTCAATTTCTTTAACTTTCTCTAGCTCTTTAGCCTTGTTCAATTCTTTATTGAGATATTTATTTTCCATATTATCACATCATCAAAAGCAAAACGCCTTTATGGGTATCATATAATATTTGAAGCAATCTATGCTTTTCGCAGATTCGTAATTTTCAGTACCCCGTTATATGATTTTTAAGTTTGATGTGGTGGATGATGGTATAGGGTTTTAGTACAGAGGCTAGGGATTTAGCGCCGCTCCGAATTTTATATTTTCATACTATAAATATTTAATACGTTTTTTACCAAAGGTTGAATAAGTAACTATACATTGAATGGCCAAATATCAAATTAATAATTCAAATCTTAATAGCATCTGTTATAGTACCTATACAAACGAGTCGTTTGAAACGACCATTTTTGACACATAGTAACAATGATTCATATTGTATGAGCCATATTAATGAGAAGGACAAAATGATCGTATATCGGTATGTTGAAATTCTTGAGTTTTCATATCGAACTCAGTAATATTATTAACAAGAAATATTGATGACATAGGGTCTGACGGATGATACGGCCTCCATCATACCGTACGGGTATATAAAAAAGTGACAGGCCATATCGTATGGCCCATATGATTTGAATGCAACGTAAAATCACATAATTTGACGCTTGATCATTCATATCATTTGAGTTCAATGACTGACAGTTCACTTTTATATCTTTACTAGTCTTTAGTGTATTTAACCTAAAATATTATCTCCATTCTCTTTCATAGCCTTTCAATGGGATGGTCACATTTGAATTTTTAATTTAGGAAATCTGTAAAGAGATATCATGCCTGACATTGAATTATAAATGTCTTTTAAAATCAATTCCCGGATTTTTTGAATTTAATTCCAAAAACTATTGCGAATTCCCGAGGAAGGGGTTTCAAAATAATGCAACGATATATTGCCCATATAGTATGGCCCATACAGTATGGCTGAAAACCCATCGAAACTTTTTTCTCACAAAATAAGACTTATGCTGCAAGTTATGCTGCAGTTATACTCTAAGACCATCCCTTTTCATTTGCCAGACTCTGTAATTCATTTAGTCTCTTCTCCAGGTCCACCAGTGATTTTTTCTGAATAATCATTTTGTTTATGCCCTTTTTACCATTTAGTTGAGAACAAAAATTACATGCATACCAGTCGCTTCCTATAGATACGGAACTCTGAGCCTCTAACCCGATGCTTCAACATTATGCGTCGCCACTATTAAACTTTATTGAATGATCAAAGATATTTCTCTATTCTGACCAAAATTTAAGAAAAACTTCCCTTTAGAACCCAAAGGAATAAAAAAAGGTTTTTGGTCAGACTGGTTTTAAAACTTTAACCCAGTATCAAAAATTAACAACCGTGTGATTTTGAACCATGTGGTCGTGCCAAAAACAGACTTAATGGAACATGCCAGAATACTTACACCGACATCAAACTCAAATTGGAGATCAATTCGACTGTTGAGCCACACTTGGATGTTTTCATCTGAATTTTTTTAAGTGTGTTGAGAATCAGGTTAGAATTAAGCTGATATAACTGCTTATAAGGGCGAATGGTATATAGGCTATATAATATAGCCTGTATACCATTCGACATAACATAAGGGGGTGATATTATAGCGGTTGAAACATTACAGTCGAACGCCCGGTCTAGAACTTCCACACGTTAGTGTGGAACACTTTCATATGATTTTTCATGTTAAGTGTTCCACTCTTATGTATGCAAGTTCAATATCGGGTGTTCCACTCTGATGTGTCACCCCCTATTTCTGAGTTTCTTAGTATATCTTATGATTCATAAGTTATGAAGTCGGCGACATTTCTCACCTGTTTTATTTTGTAACTGATACCATTTATCAGTACCATGAGCAAGATCACTTGCATATTGAATAGTATTCAGTGGAATATCTGTCCATCCAAGCCTTTCATCAACGAGCAACCGTGATTTAAAGAGCTCTATTCTTTTTCGGGCTGTAAAATTAAAGACATGCTAAGGCCTATCAAAATAAAATCAAGATTGATTATCAAAATAAGTTCTAAGCTTAGTTAATTGACGGCCTGCCTTAGAAATGGACGCGACTGTGTCCCTTCTGAGCACCTCAAATCCGCATGCTTTAGCCAATTCAAATGGAATGTAAAATCTTGATTCCAGGATACACTGCTTGCTTGGGAAATTTTCTATTCAAGCTCAATGATATAATGACGCGCAGGGTACACCGAAATGTCGAACAACCCTTTTTCAAAACAACGAACAGTGCGAACAGTTCGAACGGTGCGAACATTTATTTTTTTAAATTCGTCGAACACGGCGAACAGAGCGAACAAGTGCGAATCGGCCTGCAAAGTAAACGCTAACTAATGTTCAAAACAACTGATTATTGTTCCTACTCGATTCGGCACAAAATTTTAAATTTTCGGCTCATTTCTGGTGCACTTATTTTGAAAAGAGTTTTGCACCTTCTGACAATTTATTGCAAAGCGTGAAGGTGACTGTTAGCCTAACAGTATTAGGGATAATTTATTTTGAGACTACTACTGTGATAACTTATTAATTATGAATTGTCTTTTTTGTCAATTATCTTTGAGCTTGATTTCCTTTGAAGTTTGAACATGAACATGGGTAACAGATAATTTGACAAGACAACTCATGCGTTCATTTTGGTTCAAATATGCTTTACGGACTGAATCGAATTCAAATTTAATGATTTCTGGGTTTTGAAATTCATATGGACCCTAACGTAATCAAAGAAACGCGTTTGCTAAAGCAGCCATAGTTGAGAACCTAGAAATATAAGAATTCTGTCCTAGTACAGCGAGGAATACCATAATTATTTCTTGAAATAAATGTGTTTTGAATATTCAGCTCGTCTTCGTTTCTCTCAATTCTAAATAAATCGTTCCAGACCGTCAAATATGATTGCACTTTTAAACCAAGACTCTCGAGATTACTATTTTAAGATAATCGATACATTCAAGAAATATAATCGGACCGATAGTTAGACTCGAGCGAACTGTCTGGTCTAGATAAGTGTATTCTTTCCACGAAACAATTGGCTTGGCGTAGTGGATTATCAGTATTGAAGAGGAGTGCGTTGAAAGTAAGGACCTAACTTTAAGATCATATATTTATTTAGAATCGCTTTTGGTCTTTTAGGGCTTAAAGGTACCATTGGCATTGAAAGGTCTCAAATGAGGCTGAAATTGAATGAAATGAAGATAAAATGGGATAAAACGGACAAATTGAGGAAACGACAAACAAAGAAAGATTATTGTCAAGTCTATCCCGTTATTAATTTGTACAGTAATTTACGGTACGAAAAAATACCATTGACCAGTTTTTGACACAGATTAAGATATGATCCATGTTTCATCTCGCGTGTTAATTCCTCAGAAAAAATATAGGTAGGTCGGTAACCGAAACTCACATGCTGCACAGGCCATTCTCTATCCTAAATCGTCTCTATTCAAACCAATTCTTAGATTCTGGACCGTTGATCGAAGATGTTCTTACAGAAGGTCTTCGAATCCATATCAACAAATTTCCTAAGGAAGTGAAAAATGTGCTTGTAATGGATCGCTTTACTGTTTGCTATTACTTAAGGAACTGTAACTGTTGAATATCGTACACTAGATACGGCCTAATTTCCAGTAAGTGTTTTCTTTCTTAAAAATTAATTGGTTTTGACACTGAAAAGATAAAAAGAGGCTCTCAAACCATCTCCATTGAACTTTGCTCAATATCTATATCAAACTGTCCGACAATATCAAGGGTTATATTCAAGTGAGCTCGACGGTAATGTTCGAACTTCTTGCTCAGTTCATTTTGAGCGAACAGCTCAGTTATCAAATAGGACGAACAGTTCATTTTGAACGAACAGTGCGATCACCGAACAGTTCGAATACCTATCAGTTCGCATCAATTCTTAAATGTTTTAAATGTCGAACAGGGCGAAAAGTCCGAGAAGGACCGAACAAATGTTTGGTGGAACCTGACTCTTAGCACAGAACGGTTTTTATGATACAAATTTACCTTTTTGTTAATTTTGGTCTTATTCTCGTTACTTTTATTAATATTCAGTTTTTGAGAACTGGTTTTTAGATCCTCTTTACTTCTTTACTGAATCTCCCGTTTTTCCGATTGCCGTAAGTTTTGAATTAGTTTATTAGAACTTTGACATTCGATAATATGTTGATGTTAACTTTTTTTCTCTAAGAGCTTTTTGCATTCAAGCGAATATACAAATGCACGCAAATGAAAAATCAATATGGGGATGGTCAAATTATTTGCAGTTTGCTGAACGCGACTATCTTTAATTAGTCGGATCTAAATCATTTAAATTCTAAATGACCTTTATATTCCGGTTCTGGTCCCTTCGTCCGTCAAGCCCTGCAAAACCAATTTAATCCAAAATTATTTCTCTTCCGAATGAAAACTGTATCGATAATTTGTACGAGCGGACGGACAAAAATGTTATTGGGTCCGATCCATTTTGTCATTAAATGTTCATTTCTCACTCAATAATGTGGTCATATTTTACCGAAACTTACCATGGATAAAATGGTAAAATTATAAGTCTATTATAAGAGTACGGCAGTGGTCCGTGAATCCCTTGATTGTCCCAAAGAACTTACCGACTTTATGACCTGCGAGCCAATAAAAATCAAATTCTCCTCAGTTTAATTCGGTCGTCATTTCTTCATTATTTTTTAAATATTCCAGTTGCGTGAAGACATATTGGTACATATAATATTTATCTCATATAAACTATATGACATGTTCAATAACATGTCCTAAATGAACTAACGACTCGTCGTTTTCAGATTCTTAATGCGACCCCATCATTGAGTTTATCCTCTAAAAATACTCCATGCATCATATAAATGCTACCGAAAATCTAAAACATCTGACACTAAACGGTTCAAATATTCTGTCTGAGGGAAAATCGAAGAACTAATCCGAGAAATTATCAAGGTCGAATGCAAATGCATTCTTAAAGTCTCACTGCCACTCTTTGTCATCTCAATTTTCACATATATCATGAACCAGGGTACAAAGCTTTTTGAACTTTGCATACACGTAGAAACAAGTTGCTGGAGACTTCAGACAACTCTGATAATCAACAAAACAATATCAGTAAAAGAGTTTAAAAATACACAGTTAAAGAAATTTATTGAAGTCCAATTCAATCAAGACTTGGGGACGAACACGATCATTCACTCTACGATATTTCACAAAAATAAAGTTATCATTTGGTTCTCTTTCGTCGCACTCTAAATCATGCATAATTTTTTTATAGTCGTCCGTCGCTTGATTTTTCATTCTTTTCAAATTCTCGGAAATTTTTTCGTTCATTTGAGTAAGTTCCAAGTCTTTGTATCTTGTCTGAGGTTGTTGGTAAATAAAAATAAAATTGGAAATCATCAGTTTTGTTTGTTGAATGACATCGACCATTTTCAACATTGATTGAACATTATTCAAAAGGGGGGTTACCCGCTCCAAAGTTTTTTGAAAGTGGCGCGTTTCGGACAAAGATTTACATTGATAAGTACGGATATAGTGTTTTTCAAGGTTCTTCAACATGATCTGATCATTTTAAATTATAGGAGCGTGACTCAAATTAACGATTCAGTAACACGATTCGGTAACACATTAATTATAAAATTTTGATGAAATTAACACTGCGATGAAAATTCCCTTTTCTGTCTTTAAGATCAATCAGAGACCATACCCATATGATTGAGTTTTTTTCAGTTGGCTTATGGATTCGGCATCCATTTCTCCATTCCATCGGATATGATAAATCCATGGATGATCTCCATCGCCAATACGGAAATATGTTTGATTCAATAAATACAAAAATATTCATGTCAACAGAAATAAAATAAATTTTGTTAATATTGAAATGCTTGCCAAATTCATCAATTACACCTTCATATAAATCATATTCTTTAGCATTTTCGAGTGATATTATTCCATTTGATATATTTCCAAGCTGGGAAGGAATAACTGTTCCGATTGTCAGGGTTGAATTTTCGGCCAGTTGATACGTTGACATTGATTTCATATTAATAGGAAGAGTGACATCTTGTGAAATAAACATATTTTGGTTTGTTAAAAAGTCGTGATCAGCTGGCAGTTTCGGTATATTTATCATAAGTTCGATTAATTTTAGTCTGAGATCTTCTATGTCAATAGGATCATTTTCAAATAATTGAGTCAAAAGATTCAGCTCGTCGTCATTGACAGTATTTCCGGTGAAATCACATTGCTGACATTCAGTCGATGTATTTTTTGTCTCGGATTTATCTTTATTAAGTTTGAACTTTTTTCGAGGCGGTTCCTTTCTTAGTGAATTTCTTCGTGAATTCACAGCTCCAAGATCATACGATTTTGTATTGCATTGTTCAAGAGTATGACTGGTATGCTTCGAGCTTGTAGAACTTCCTACTGAATTTCTCGTCGGATCGTCCATTTCAGGCGTATTGTCAGAACTTTTAAATGATTATTAGCTATATTCACTCTGAATCATATAATATGATTCATTTTGTATGGTACAATTACAATCGTACAGTATAAATTATACTGTATAATTCATACAATGGGTCAATGAGTCATGTAAGGGAAATATCATCACAATATTTAGGGAGAACAGACAAGTCAACTTAAATACCAGTTCCTATCAATAAGTGGCTGAGCATTTTGATGGTCATCTTCGACGTTAGTTGGACACAAGCAGCTGGTGATAGCACCAGCTCTTATTGTCATTGGTAATTGGCCAATCCGATTGAAAATTCCAAATCGCTGGAAGACTCTTGGAGATTACATAATATCTAAAGAGGGGGCTCTTCACGATAGTCATTTCGTCTAAATTCCGCATGAGGTAGTCTAGAGACGGCGACAATCGGGAAAACGCATCCCATTTTATGATAAAAGTCGTAAGACTGACAATATATCAATAATATTATATTTGTGAATCCTTTCATTTAAACAAAAGATGGCCAATTAAAACAACAATATTGTTGCCCCAATCGCGAAGTTCCACCATCGATGTGAATTTAAACCAAATCCATTGTACTTTGTTTTTGTATTCTCGAAAAGCTTAAATATTTTTTCGCCATTTCGTATTTCAAAATCAATATTTGCGAAATGATTGTTGCGAACTATATTTGAATATGGTTTCTTAAAGGTGTATTTATAACAGCCTATTAATAAAATTCATTAATAGGGAAATATACCAAAATTTTGGGGGGTCCCATTTTCTCCACCTCAAAAACCCTTACCATTTTCTTCACCCGAATCTTTACCATTGTTTCCACGTTAAAATGCTATTTTGAAAAATACCAAAATCTCTACTTGGGCTTTTTTAGTGAAAAATACCACTTTCTCCACTTATTTCGATTCTAGTTGATTTATATTTTGTGCGAAAATAATATTGACAGAAATAATATTCAAAAACTCTGATCATGGTAGATACCGATTTTGACCTCAGCTGCTAAGGCTGAGCGGCAATGAATGCTTATCGGGGCTAGGGTGAAACAAGTGGTGCAATTTGAGTAAGGGCGCACTTTGGATTAGGGTGCAATTTGGGTGAGAGTGTGATTTGGGTTGGGGTGATTAAATGAAATCACCATTTGATTCGATTCCAAGTGATCTTTTTGAATCACCAACTGATTTTCGAATCACCATTTGAGATCAATCTGTGAGTATAAATCTGTGATGAATTTAACTATTACGTCTCAACTAGAATATTTAATTGAAACAAATCGGATTGGTCTTATGAGCAGGTGAAGAAAATGGTTTTTTGTCGAAAAAATATTTCAAAATACTTTCTCCACTTTTAAGTTGTTTTTGCAATATACCAAAATCTCCACTTAAATCAAAACGTTTCAAAATCAGTCGAAACGATTGGAGAAAACGGTATGTTTTTTTAAAGTGGAGAAAATGGGATCTCCCCAAAATTTTCATTTAAAATCCTTTTAATAGGATTCATCATGAATAGGCATTACTAAAAATCTTGACATGCAAAATACCTTTATTTATTATCTCTCTAGAGCCTTGAACCTGTTCAATGCCTCGTAAAATTATGGTCGTAAAATCATTCGTTGTTATTCATAAAACAATGGTTTTGGATGGTATGCGGTTAAGGCTTAACCGTTAAGCTATATTTTTAAAACCATTGTATTTTCGATGATGGCAACTCTTTAGAGTTTAAACAGATACCTGTAAATTATATCCGCCATTATACGGCGTACATTTTGAAAAGATGCGAACAATTTTTTGAAGATTTGATTTCGGGATAGTTCGGGTTTCTCTTTATAAACCCACTTCAGACCGAAATTCTTTTCAATAATTTTTCCCTTTTCATACTACGACTCACGCTTCATTGGTTATTGCTTGCTTGATTTCAACTCATGCATAAATAACAGTTTTAGAAAATACAGAATTTATTGCGAAAATAAAAAAAGGTATAAAAATAGAGATTTTAATAATTTTTGATCCTTTCTTGAACCTCATCTGATCCTATCGATGTTGATGAGGCTGATTCTTTCGGATCTGTTTGTGATGCTCGAAGCCTTTGTATTGCTGCCGATGAAACAAAGTCTCCCACTGGGCCTTGTTGAAGTTTTTGAATTAATCTAGCATAGTCGAGTGCCTTCTGAGTATCTGTCTGCGAATAATATTCCACTAGCATACCAGCCAAATCGCTTGCTCTAACCGGATGACCATCTTCTGACTTCACTTCTGTTAACATTGATTCTACAGTACCAACTGAACTTGTTGGATCGGAGACAAATCGAGATTTGAGATCTGAAAATATTGTTGATTGTATTGAAAGTTTTCCGTGAAACCCTTTGACTCAAGCCCCGGAAATTTGTATAGGGGGTATGGGTGTCACATTTGATGACTGAAATACAACCCCCTCCACCCGAGGAAAAATAGGGTTAGGATCCCAAATCAAGGCTTATATTTTTTTTCATTTTTTAAATGCAATTTTTCGATGTAACACTTGATATCACGTAAGATTTAGGGAGTGTTTAAAGTAAAAGATTTATGTTACCTATAAACTCTTTTATTTTCATAGCTCTAGATCGTATCATTTGTTCTATTTCAGTTGTATCTTGCTTAGACGAAGAAAGTTGTTTCAATGCTTCTCCTAATAATCCAATCGCCCGGTGATAATCACCCGTTGTATCTACCGTATGATTCGAACACTCGGCAAAAAAGTTTGCCAACGATTCCAATTTCTTTGCTTTTCGATAAAAAGTGACAATTGCCTTTAGAATACTTGGATCGTTTTGCCAAGTGAGAGCGGAACGTAGGTAATTCGCGGCGAGAACAAAAAGATTCGGGTCACGGGCAAGTTGAGCAAATTCAACCATTTTTTTCGTATCACCCAAACGAGCAAGGCATTTCATTGCATCTTGACGCATACCAGCATGTTGGTACAATTGTGCGGCTTCCTGAAAATTCAATTTAGTAAAAATCTTCAAAAATGACCATGTTTGACTAGTGAACAATTTTAGATCGAGTATAAAAAAATATAATTTCAACAATGATGAGCGTTAAAACTCGTTCCAAACACTCGTAAAAACCAGAACTTAAATTCAAAAATGACCCACCGGTTGATCTAAAATAATTAAGCGAATGGCTATTTTTGAATTGTAACTGTAAAGTTTCTGTGACGTCTTGTTTTAAATGAGGTGGACCTAACCACAGTTTGTGGTCTACATAAAGACTCTTCAATGTTTGAGTTGTAATTTATGCCACATAGATTATAATCTGAAATAATGAAATCCAAGCAAGCAGACAAAACTGTGGCATATTTTATGCCGCGTCAATGATTTGAAATCGAATTTTCTGTTTCGGAAAATCAAGAATACGAATATAGTCTTATAATATGACTCATATTGTCAGAAAAGCATCGTGTCAAGGTCAAATTCGGCAAGGTACATGCTAGTTACACATTGACACTTTTCGAATGAGACTCTTGATCGCCAACGTGTTCTTAGCACCTTTAGTTTTGAGCCTAGATCTATTCGGCCTGATCAGTTTTTACTCAGCCTAAACCTTTTTGTTGTTCGGAAGAGAAAACCTAAAAAAACTTCAAAATGGAAGCCATCAAGAAGAAGATGCAAATGTTGAAGGTCGACAAGGAAGACGCCCTTGATCGTGCCGAAACTGCTGAAAACTCCAAGAAAGCCGCTGAGGAGAAGGCTTCCAAGGCCGAAGAAGAACTTCAAGCTCTCTTGAAGAAGCAAAAGGCTACTGAAGAAGAATTGGGCAACGCCAAAGACCGTCTCACCAAGGTATAAACAGATGTTATTCAAAAAGGAGATCTAAACGGTATTTTAAAGGTCCAAGACGAACTCAAGGCTGCCGAAAAGAAGGCCTCCGATGCCGAATCCGAAGTCACCAACTGCAACAAGAAGATCCTTCAAATGGAAGAAGAACTCGACTCCGTCACCGAAAAGTTGAACTCTTCTATCACCAAGGTAATAACAATTTTAAATTTGTACTTTTCTGAAGCTTACGTCATCAGGCGTTATATGAAATGGTTTTTTCACCTTATAAGCGTATTCAAAAGTATTTCTTTTTGATAACGCGTCAAGTAACCTGAATTTCAGGAAAAGGTTTATAATAGGAAATCAGTGTACCCAAGATTTGAACGATAGCTTCCTTCAGTAAAAAATTAAAAATAGACCTTGTTAATCTAAATATGACTAAGATTCGAACGAGTTTTAACAACTTTTATTTTTGCATAAATTATCATATTGAGTTAACCCAAAGAGATTAATAGGTTACTTATGTAAAACTGCAGACGATATTAATTTGAAATCTTCAGCTCGATGAAGCCGAAAAGAACGCTGACGAATCTGAACGTGGTCGCAAGGTTATTGAAGCCCGTGCCACCAAGGACGAAGAGCGATTGAAGGAACAAGAAGCTTCCCTCAAGGAAGCCAAGGCCGTCGCTGAAGAAGCCGACAAGAAGTAAGTTTTATATTTCTTTGAAGATTTGTCTTATTGACTAGTCCTACATATTTTGTTCTCAAGGTACGAAGAAGTTGCCCGCAAGTTGGTTTTGGTTGAAACCGATGTCGAAAAGGCTGAAGAACGCGCTGAATTGGCTGAATCCAAGGCTAATGAACTTGAAGAAGAATTGAAGGCCGTCGCTAACAACTTGAAGTCTCTTGAAGCCGCTGCCGAAAAGTACTCTGTCAAGGAACAACAATATATTGAAGAAGTCAAGTCTCTTGAAGAAAAATTGAAGGATGCTGAACAAAGAGCTGAAGCCTCCGAAAAGATGGTAAATTTAATACCTTCCCACCTATGCAATTTAATTTAGGACATTTCGTCAAAAAATATTTAGGTTGTTGAACTTGAAGGTACCATTGATGAGCTCGAAGACAAGCTCTATGCTGAAAAGCTCAAGATCAAGCAGACTGTTGAAGACATGGATGCCACCATCCACGCATCTGCTCTCTAAGCATCTACGCAAGTGCGACCAAGTGGGCGGATTCGCCTCCATACTATGTCTCTTGTTAACTTTCCTACTCTTAAAATTTAAAAACTCAACTACACACAAACAAAAACTTTCACCATATCTGTTTCATCGCCTAACTTTTTATGAAATACAACATATAATATCGTTTTTTACCAAGTCAATAAATCGAGGCTGGTTTAGTGGCTCACCTGAAATTGAGTACGATCGTAACAATGCTGCGCTACAGCTTCCATAATTTTTGTTCGATTTGAAACTTCTTTTGGCAATATGAAGTGTTGAACCATTCCATTTGTTATTTCTACATCGTAATCGATTATTAATTTTAATGCTTTCACATACTAAATAGAAAATGTTAAAATAACTGCAAACAATCATATTATTAAGGGTAGCCTGGCCAGCGATCGACCAGATTTTCGATGTCATTGTTCGTAAAAACTAATTATACCAGATTGTTCGTTAGGTCGACTGGAATCTGTAGCTATGTCCGGTTATCCGATGACGTCATCCCTGATGACGTAATCGCGATTTTAAGATTTTTCGGAGTGGAAATTAGTTTATATTGTACTGGGATGTTTTTGTTATAGATTGGTAATACTATTTTGTTCCAAATGATACTGTATAAAATCTGACAGATAAAATAAGACGAAAATTCCCGCAAAAATGTGAAAATTAGCGGTTTTTCAGTATATTTTATCATTTTTCATCCAAACAGGCCCGTCAATCGTATCACAATGAAACGTAATCTATGAAGTCAAAATATGATGAAAATCGTTCTTTACCTCTTTTGATAGAAGGAATAGATAAGCTGCTTTTGCATGTCGATTATTTTCTAAAAAGAAATCTGCACATCGTGTCAGCACATTTACATCTGTATCTTTGTCAAGTTCTTCGACAAGATTTTCCAGGGCACCAAATCTTCTATAATTGAAGACTAGTTCGATAGCCTTGGCGAGATTTCCAGCTCGGTGATAAAGCAATACAGATTTATCTATGGTGTCTTCTCTGGCTTGAAAATATTGCGCAGCTTCGAGCATATCGGATGGCGAACTGAGCAGCGCAACATTTAACAATTGATCCTCAAATCCATGTTCTTTGCATATTCGAATGACATTGTTGTAGGCAGAAGCCCTAGTGAAGAAATGAATCGCTTGCTTGATATTCCCAGAAGATTCGTGATGTCTTTATGAGTTACATATTTCTGAAACCGAGCTGCTGCATGAGGTAAAAACCTTTCGGATTAAATGTGTAACGCGTTCCTTGCCATGTGATAACAAGCAGCGTGATCGCCGGTCTCATTCGCCAGTTTATCTGCTTCGTCTATTCTTTCCAAGCAGCAGAATACTCTTACTTAACATTAAATTTGTAAAAATGACACGAAAATGATAATAAGGCTTACCCAATGATAAATAATCCTGACACTGTTTATAATATTTCTCAGCTTGTTCGAATTCGCCGCAGAATTCTTGATATTGCGCCCACCATTTCCGCAACTTGGGTTCCGAGTTCTTGGAAACATATTCTTCCAGAGCGTCCGGATCATCAAACAGCATTCGAGGAACTGAATGTTAAAATTAATAATCAACTCATTTTTTTAATATGGGTATGAATCACCGCAGGATGAACTCACCTTCAAAGACATTTGTTTTACTTTCTTCGTAATGTTTGATAGCTTCGTGATAATTCTTTTCCCATTCCAGTTTTTTCGCGTATTGATAATGTGTTGCTCGTAAATGAAGCCGATCGTGTTTTTCTGCTATTTCAAGTGCTTCGTCCCATCTATCTATGCTCTAGAATTGTGTCTAGTTAAGCGAAACCGTTACCAAATTACCGCTACAAATTACCTGGTAAAATTTATTTAATAAATCATATCTTTTTGCTTGCTTGTATAACTTTTCTGCTTCTGGTACTAGTCCCAATTGTAATGCCAACATTGCTATTTGTGCTTCTAATTCTGGTTCTTTCTGTGATTTTCGTAGTGCGGCCGCAGCTCGAGCATTTCCCATATTCGCCAAACAGACTTTTGCAACGTCCAAACGCTTTGTAAAAACGCATCGTTTTGCCAGATTTAGCCATACTCGTTCGTTTTTAATCAATTTAATCGAATTGAATGCCGCGTCAAGATCTCCGATAGCCATTTGTCGACTAAAATCGAGCAGTGCTGATCGGGTAGTATCGTCACAATTTTCCAAACCAACAAAATCACGAAGCGGGTGACAAACGACATCATTATTTGTTGAGAAGACAAAGAAGGGCGCCCTCAGTGACAAGAATGTTCGAGAATTCTCCGGGAATTGAACCTCTTCTTGTTCGATGAGCCCATTATCTGTTGCCCAATAGCAAACCAGTAAATTATCCGATTCGCCCTGATAATGGACACAAAGCAGACTTGGATCCCTCTCGTCCCATTTAAGATTCACCGGACGAATCGTTCCATTTTGATTGAAGCCACTGATAGTCTCTTCTTCGCTTATATGATCCCCCAATCGGGACAGGGCATGATGAGTATCATGAACTTGTATTTTCTGTCTATCCGGCGAATAAATATAAACACGTCCATCGTCCAGACCACTTTGATCTTGACCCAAAAACGCAATTTTATTTCCGGTAGAGTTTACTTTGACAGTGTGGACGTGAGATATGTCTGGAATTAAAGTGGCCACGTCTCTATTAACGGTTTGCTTGGATTAGTTTTCAAATCATCCCCAAGTAATCAAAATGGGAAGAATTATCAACCAATCAAAATGAAGATAATTTAGAAACTGGCCTTGGCTTCTCTTCTACTAAGATCGTACACTCGGATAGTTGATGGGAGACAAGATACGATCAGGTACGTTCCATTTGAATCCATTTCAGTTCCGATCGATCCCAAATTCAAAACTTGTTTCTCGATTCCAGCCAAAGAGTGAACTTGGATCTTTTCTAAATCTTCCGAAAACGAATAAATGCTTTGATTATTGATTAAATTCTGATAATGTGGACAAATAATACCGGTACTTTTACAAACTAACTAAACTTGAGTTTTTCATTTTTTATTGGCTGTGAACCAGTTGACAAGATAAAACTATTTTGAAAAAACCAGGCCTGAGTGTCTTCTATCTCGTACGATAAAATTGTTTTACCATTCCAAATGGTAAGGGCAGGACTTGGTTTGGTACAAATTGAAATTCCTTGAACTGGAATATCGACGCTGAAATCGAATGACTGACCATTTTCTGGGCTGATACGGACACTTTGTGGCCCTGTCTGGACTACATGTGTCCCACCTATTGATGATTCTTGAATTTTCTGTTCTCGAAGGAGTGATGCCGATTCTTCGTTTGCCGTGGCTAGCAGTGGTGATAGAGAGCTTTTTTCAAACCAACTGATGGTCTTTGATTTTTGATTTAAGGTTGCTTTCTTTTGATTGAAACTGATTATACCATTTCTTGATTTTGAAAATTGCCAAAAGAGAACTCCGGCATCCGAACTAGCTGCGGCAATAACACCCGTTTTCTCATTCGCTTTCACTTCAACAATCTTGGCATTTGATTCGTCTGCTTGAATAAGATTGTGTTCATTCCGCTGCAAATCCCATATTTTCAAACTCGTGTCACCGGTGGCACTGACAAGAATAGCAGGAGCAACCCAAGTACAACTGATTGTTGACCCACTCAGTTTGACTTTTTTCATCTCTTGTAAAGCACCATCAAGGGACGAACGGAAGGCATGCAGGGACATGTCAACCATGGCTACAACTAGAATGGATCTTTTAGGGTCTGAGAATTTTTCTCGGTAGAAACTTCAGTCAACTTATCCACGGAACAGAACTTGATAAAAATGATCAAACCCCACCTGTACGGACAGAAAAATATTTTGTTCGCTTCGCCTTCAAGTCTTTTTGGAATAGATTTTGATCCTTTAGGGTCAACAAATACAATTTCTCCATTTTTCGTTGCGAAATAAAAACTCAAATTTTCCACCTGGATATTTTGAGTCAAATCAAATTGGGATGACCTGGAGTTGAATGAACTTGAAGACATCAGCTCTTCCCCACTGACTGCGGCCACTGCCATTTTGGCGAGATCGGAAGAGACGCCCTCTTGTGGACGGCAAAGTAAATCAGAAACACCACCTTCTAAAAGATGCTCCCAAGCTGCTTTCTTTTGTAATTGAGCTTTATTATTCGCTCTCCATGCTTTTACATATCCTTCTTTGTCCGCCGTTAAAAGCCGTTTACCATTCGGTAGAGACCAAAGTAAATGTTCGCATCCGTCCGGTGCAAGATCTGACTCAACTGTTCGACTTTTTGTTTCACCATTCCAAATTGAAATTTCCCCATTTGTCCACGACACTGCCAAAATTTGTTTGCTCGGATGCCAAGACAGGCTATTCGCGGAAATGCCCTAAATATAAAATTATTGCCACCTTCAAGAAAGCTCATATGCTAATTGTCGATAAAGAGACACTAAAACTTGTATATAAAAAATAGTGAAAATATACCTTGACTTCAGAATCAATAAGTTCTGAATCGGAATTATAAATTGAGATGACTCCTTGTTCTGTTGAAGCTGACCAAGATCGGATGGCAACCAAAGCATAATTTTTGGCAAACGATAATTCTTCAATTGAGCCCGGGATATCACCCAATCTGTTATCGAAATACAGCGTCATCCCATATAAAATCTAAATTTGAAAAACTGAAAAAAAGTATCATTTTTTGCCTTTTGACACATGTTGAGGGCTTGAATTGATTTGATTGGGCAGTGAAAATTAAAATTTTTGTCTAAATGTATATTTCTCATCACCATATGGTGCTAGAGAATTAGCTCATCATACTGCTCGATTGACTGGCTTCGATAAAACTTTCATCGTCCTCATCAAACTCGTTATCTTTTTGACGTTTGGTTGCTGGGGCATCATTTTTCCATTCAAATTCACTTATAAATGATTTAATCGAATGACCTTCACACGATTCACAACAACAAACCTGTACGCTTGAGATGATACGTTAGAAGAATAAGTTTCTTTTTCTTCTTTGACACCAGTCTGCAACGGATGTTGTTTATTTCTCCATTTGAAACTTTGATCAAAGTAATTATTCGGGTGAGTTATGAATAAATTTCCTTTTTATGATTCGATAATAATTTTTCATTGAATATTTGTGCGAGCATATTTTGAATCATTCCTGTATCTTCAATATCGTGATTTGATTCAAAGAAACAAGCACATGCGTGTTGATATTTTCCATCTTTAGCTATTTGAACAATTTTCTTTGCTTTTTTCTCGTTTTTTACTCCCCAGCTTTGTACTTTTGCAAGTAAATTTTTTTGCCCATGCTTGAATGGACATCCATGATACTGGCCATCGGCCGGAACAGCATTTATCTTATTCATGCAACCATATGAACCTAGACCTTTTCCGTGACCTTCTCGACCATATGCGTGTCGTATATTGTAACCGTGTTCTTTTTCTACATTCTGATAAGCAGTCATTCTTTGCATAGAAAACTTCAACGTGTCGTCCAAAGTCATTCCAGCAGCTATTTTTTTTAATTTAACAGTATTCACAAACAAAGTGGATTTTACCTTTCAAGAATCCCCACAAATGTAATCGACCGTCGTGTTTGAGTTTTTTGTCAATCGAAAGGGCATCTAGCATTTGGCGAGAACAGGGCGGTGCAGACGCTTTTGCAACGGCATCAAAATTTGAGAGTGTCAATCGTCCTCCTTCACTTGAGAAATCAGCTTCAAGATTCATAAAATTTCCAAATGTTTTAACAATGGGGGCAAGTCGATCTTCTTCCCCATTTAATGCAAGGGCAGCCTTCTTTGAAGCAATCGCAAGTCCACGTGACAGGTTGGCTCGGAATTTTGTCACAAAAAATTCAATCAAAGAATCCTCTGGGACATATGCATTTCCTGCTTCCAAATATGTTTGACGACTACGAACTGAAATCAAATTATTTCGAGTTGATTCATATAAGAGACTCACCAAGGGAGTGTACATGTTGAAAAGGTACAAGATACCATTTCATTTTGATGACGTCATCCCAAGACTTATTCCAAACCAGGGGAATATTACGAATAAACTCTTTTCTTTTTTCAAGATCGTTCACTGATATTGTTGGGAATTTTAAGCCTTGAGCTGAAATGGAGTATTTTAACTTAAAATTTTTAAGACTTATGTGAAGTAGGTTCAAGTTAAACCGTTAAATCTTTTGTCTCTTTATAACAGCATTTTATCATCCTATTACGACGCAAGTACAAACCTTGGTAAACATCATTTCTTTGTTTTTGTGTTAATTGTCGGAGCTGGAATCGAAATAAACTGGTTTCTTGAGTTGTCAGCCATGCTTTCAGTTCGTTCGTTCGACAAAATCCGAGACGAAACATCCAATGACTCAAATCGGAATAAAATCGCTGTTTCTTTCGAGAGATTTAAATATAAATTTATATTAAACCGTCAGTAAAATTATAGATTTAAAATTGACGTTTCAGGAGTGAAAAAGTAATCATGAATATCGTTCCTTTGTAGAATCTGGAGTAAAACTCAGTAATTTCAAACTTTCGCGCATTCGCTCTTTTACTTTTGTAGTTTTCGCCATATGGTCACCGTCCATAATACTTAAAACCAAGTTAACAAGAGACACATGCTTGGATATTAGGCTGTACAAGGCGTCCCGAATTCATATGTACCAAATATACGGTCACTTTGTCCCGCATATTTATGTTACTTTAAAGTTAGTTGAATTGACACGAAGTTTCCTCGATAAACCAGGAGAATCAAAAATGGCACAACTTTATACTCACCTCATAGATTCTATATGACCGAGTGCAGTTTGTCGTTCTCTGCAAGCTTGGATAAGAATTTCCAGATCAACATAATTGTATTTTTCTCCCGATGGCGTGACATCATAAAAACTAACTGCGTGTTCATACTCAGAATAAAGTTGCTCCTCCCTCGCTGACATGCCTCCAATTTTAATCCTTCTCCGCCCATTTTGTTTTCTGCCTGCTAGACGTGACCGTTGCATATTGACGAACGAAAGGGATGGATGGTGTATGCGCCGAACGCTAAATTATAAGACAGTTCAATTTGTGTATTTTCTTTAGAGACAATATTTTCTCAAAGGTGGAACAAACTTCTAGAATGTTCCAATTATGGCAGACAGTGAAAAACAATTTTAGGATCGGCTTCGGGATCGAGATTTTGAGGCAGCTGACTTTGCAGAACCAGCGGATCGGGAACTAGAAAAATGTTATCGTTATTTTAAATAACTTATTTATTAATGATGGCGTCTATTTGAGCCTAAGATTTTTAGGCTTGCGGTACTTTGTTCTCGGACACACGATGACTAGGGGTGGAAATGCCGAAAAATGAACTTTTGATTGGTTCATGGATACTCAGAAATACGGTTGGAAGGTTGTTACATTAGTCCTGGGCGTCAATAAGAAAAACAAAAATTTTCATTTTGAACACAAGGTGGCGCTGTTTTTCGTGTTTGAAACAGTCTTTTCGCTGTTAACATATGGCAACATTCTGCCATAAGAGATTTGATAGGCTTAGGGGGCTCGTCGATGACCGATTCGAATGAAACTTGAAGGGTGTATAATTTACAGTATAGAGTATACTGTATACAGTTCATTTTAGCTTTTTTCACTCGAATCGCTCATCAGGAATCGGAGAAAAAGTTACCACACCAATCCTAGATAGATTCCAATTTATCAATATAATAGTGTAAATACAAACCGTGATCGTTCTCGTCTTTTTGGTGAACCAGAACCTCGTTTTTCGACTGATCTGAAAATGCGTGTTGTATGGATATCAAGTATATCGCTTGGATATCTGCCTATCGTCATTCTTACTTTTCGCGGCCGCCGTAACTTGGAGAACGGCGTGCTCTGCGACCTTCGGATCTTGATCGTGATCTGCGACCACGTGATCGACTTCTAGATTTTCTTCTTGGACTTCTGGAACGTCTTTTAGGACTTCTTGATCTTCTTCTTGGACTTCTAGATCTAAAAATGAGGGTGTTAGTAAGAAAAGAAGTATATATCGGCCAGGGCATAAATCGACGCCTCATTTGGCGGCCCTAGAGGTCTATCTCAGTCTAACTCATCCTTACGATTTTCTCTGATGACTCATGTAGGATGACTCATGCAGCTGAGTAGGTAGTATGAAGGCCTGTCTGTAGGACGAAGGATGTCTGTATGACGTAGGACGCATGAGGAGTCACGTGATGATCATAATGTAGATACTGTGTCAGACTGTAGAGTGACGACCGAGGAGTAGTGGTGTAGTAGTAGTACTGTAGTAAAACCGAAGTAGTAGAACAAACTGTAGACATACTGTAGACTGTATCACCAAATCCAAATATTACTTACCTTCTTGACTCTCGCTTCTTTCCGTGACTTATCTCTACCTTGATACGACGACCGAACACAGTTCTAAAGATATTTTACTCTTGTGATTGTTTATATGGCCCAAACTCTGTGACCTAAACTAACCTTCCGTCTAAGTCTTTACACGCATCCCTGGCATCTCTTCCATCTTCAAATTCGACATAAGCGAATCCTGGTGGTCGTCGTGCAATCCAAACTGACTGGAGTTTACCATAATATGAAAATTCTTTTTCGACTTCAGTTGTTGATGGTGGATCGCTAAATGTTATTTGGTAAGATCTTGGCTTTTAGACTAAAAGTTTTAGAACAGGGTTCGAAATCACGACAGAAATCGTGCACGTAAAAGTGTCCGAAGAGCCATGTTACTATGATGATAAACGTACCTTCCGAGATTACCAATGTAAACCTTTGCGTCACTAGTACCACGAGACATGTCTAAAGATATTATTTCATAGTTATAGTATTTACAAGACTTTTTCCGTCGTAAGACAAGCAGCAAAAGTAAATGAGATAACATGGTTTGGGTTAAAGTCGTATCCACAAATAGTAACATAGATCATAATCTAGTAGCTTCGACATACGTCCAAAGTGGACTAATGTTGAACACGGACGTGTGACGTCACCACCTTGAGTTTTGGACTCGGCTGGGATAAAGGAGTCATTGGCGAACTTCCTTCAAATTCATTCCCTTCTAGTCCTGAAATCAATGTCAATTTAAAGAGCACGTTATTTCTCATGGTTACACACTCATCCAAAATATGTTCAAACCTTGTACAATAGAATTTGTTTGTAATAAATTAAGTTTTTGATTCAAATGGCGCGATGCACTGAAAACTCTCTTTTAGACTTTCGGCTAAAGTTTTAGTCCAAATACAGTGATAAAAATATGAAGTAAATCACCTGAAGTGATAAAGCGACCGCCACGCTTTGGCTATAAAATAATTTGAAAATGCGTGGAATTGCTTACCTTGAATATGTATGCATTTTAGCGTTCTTTTCAGTATAGCACCCATATCTAGGATATGCTAGAGGTCGAATTATTCTATTGATGTAGTTGAGTCCGGAATGCGTTGTTGTATCTTCATCATTTTCTGAAGCATCTAAAAATAATTGTGGACTTTTGACCTCGACTATTTCGTTGAACTTACCATCAGAATCACTGCGAGCAAAAATGACAGTTGGATTCTCTCGCCGTTGAAAGAAAAAGGATCTTTCTTCGTCTTTTTTAGGCCTTTTGACGGACTCGATTGGGGATGAGGCGGACGAATTCGACAATGAACGTTTCTTGACCTAAGAAGGGCATAAATCGGCTACGTTATGTTACAGTCGTTATCATCTCGTAGGTGTTACTACGTAGCTATACGCTACGACGAGAAAAAACGACCCGAACAAACACCAAAAACAAACCATAGCGTTATTGTTCAGCCCAAAGTACTCCTTTTTTACTTTGACCTCTTTTGAACCAGAAGGTAAAGACCTAAAAAGAAACTTGAAATATCAAGGATTCTTGACTTGAATCCTGAAGAAATAAAGGGAAAATAAAAATATCATTTTCCACAATTTTCCAACATAGTCAATATTTTTCTCTCAAAACTTACATTGAAAGGTTAGAGGGCGGCTCAGTTTTCACTTTTGTGTCAGGGTGTCGTCGTATCATATGGTCACGAATGTGGCAAACTTTGAAAACTTTTTTGCACATGGGGCATTCCATAAGCTGAGTTTGGACGTAACCTCCACCACACTAGATAGAAAAAGTAAATAATGTTCTGTATCAATTACGGTTATCAAGCGCCAGCAAGTGATTAGGCAATTTTCGAGTCAAGGTACATACGGTATGTAACGTACCTCAGACTTGATATCATAATCAATGGTGAGCTGTGGAGTTTCTTTTTTCACCGTTTGACGGTATTCCAGAAATTCCTCCTCGGCTGAATCCGAATCATTAGGAAGATCGTTTTCCCATTCTAGCCAACTCTTGCCAATCATTTGCTGATTCATCACGTGACGAGTGGCCAATCACGTGGAAATCAGTTGCGATTATGATCCCCTTTATTTCCAATCTCGAAATCTAAAAATCCAATAGAGAATAAATGTGTTGCGATTTTCGTATAATTGCAGTTATAATTACATGTAGAAGGTTGTATGAGGGGTTCTTAACAGAAAAAAACACGCCACCTAGTGGTCGATCTATCTATTTGGCGGCAATAGGTTCTTTAGTTTCCTTATCTTGTTTCTTTTTCTCTTTCTGATCCGCGTCCGCCGGGCCCACACTATTAGTTATTTTGTTGTTGATCAAACAGTGAAGAGCCACAATTGATCTGACCAGAGATGACAGGTACACTGGGAGCAACTGGTCATGAGTTTCAATGTGAAAAGACTTTTTATGTTTGACTTTTGACCCTTATTTGACCTTTGAACTCAAGTCACAAAATGCTCTGATGTGGCTAGTCAAAGACGGACAATCATAATAATAATATGATTTTATATTCATATATCAGTTGTCAAACATTCCTTGGTCAATGGGATAAGATCTGGAACAAGTGATAAAACATCTTGAAGGTGATACATAACTTGATGATTTGGAGGAATCTTTCCGTTTACAACTTTTGATAAATAAGAATGAATTTGCTCCAGCTTCTGTAAAAGACCTCTTATTGATGCCAATTGGGCAGTTATTTTTTGACTGAAAAATTATTTACATTTCTTGAACTTTATGATATAATATGATTCATATTCGTATGATTACCTTAGTGAACCGGCTGTGGGATTATGAACATCTCGGAGAAGTTGTTCAACGCCAACTTCTTCGGCTTCTTCTGCACCAATACCAGAAGCCAAATGCTTCCAAGTCTTCTCGACTGGTTTTCCATCTTCACGGACTGTATCGACGGCGACGTAAGCTTCGGTTGGAAGACCAGAGTCTTGACGATCAGTGGACACGTCAATCACAACTAGAAACACCGTTAGTGGTGCCCCATAAACCGATCCAAAAATATCTTACCGAGTGTGGCATCATGTCCTTGTGGCATCGATTTTTGAATGAGTTCATGAATGGCCATATCGTTAGCCTTCAATCTTGGACCAGTGTGATACCAACCAACAATACGCTCACGAGCGTTTACTTTTTTGAACATCTGAAAAATATTTCAATCGATATATATCGATGGGTTTGGGGTTGGCACTGTCAATATAAGTAGGGGTCTGTACTTACAGTGAACATGGATTCAAGATAATCATGATCAAGAAACCAAATATCTGAATCTTTATTATCTTCATCGAATGGTAGTGCAAAACTGTTAGAAATATCGAGTTCAGTTCCTCCCATTGTCCATTTACCGAGGAGAATTCCGACAACACGTCCGGTTTTACCCACTCGAGTAAAATGGTCCGTGACGGACAGCAATACGAGAGGATGGACGACGACTTTGTCCAGCTGCTTTTCTGTCATTCTAAATTGAAAAAAAATAATTACAGGATTTTGAATGTGAAACTCTAAAAATCGAGTTCAAGACGAAGTTAGTCGATAGAATAAAAGCCACAAAGAATTTAGCCTACATCTGTATCTCGTTTACTATCACGATTTCTCTGGATTCATTGAATGAGTTTTGTCACTATGACTCATTGCCATTGAAAAACCGATGAGTCGAAAAAAATATTGTCGAAGAGCCGAAAAGTTACTTTTCATCGAAAAAGTCCCATAAAGATTCTACAATTATTGTAGAACAATTTCCAGACATTTCTAGATCAAATCAACCGTAGGAGAATCAATAATGACGTTTGTATCAAAATTCCAAGGCCACCAAAACCCGCGAAATTCATCATTACGGGTCTGTGGGTTTGAAGCGGGATCGATTTTTGGCCACTGGGGTTTCACTTTTTTGGTTTTGACAATTCAAATAACACAAATAAATAAATCACTTATTTTTCATAATGAAAATCATAATTTTATAAACGGTATTTTTGAATAAAAACGAGCCTGTGTACTGGGAATAATACGAAATAAGTTCCATACCAAGTTCAACAATCTCCGGGAATTTGTCCGATAAGTCGTTCGTTTCACCTAAATATTTCATGTTTTATAAATGTAATGTAAATAATATATCAAACACGATTAATATATTATTATGTACAATTAGGTTATATATAATTAAATATATTCTATAATTCATGTTTTTTCTATAACATTTTTAAAACAGTACCTTATAAATTATAGGCTATATTCTGCTACAAAAAACAGCTTAAGGGTACCCCCTCAGCGAAATAGTAGTGATCTGAAGGTTAGTTTTCGGCGCTTGTAAGCGAAATTCAACCCTTGCATTCTGGATCGATGAAAACTTGACAAGGGTGTTTCTCGGACAGTTCCTGATAAAAATAGCCTAACGAGATACTCCTATACGCAACTCAATTTTGTCGCTGTCTGGGGCAAGAACCATAATTTTATGATTCAAAATACGCTGAGGGGGTACACTTAACATAGTACAAAATTGAAATGACTCCTATGTTACATAGGCTATGTATGATGAATATGATACCTGGATCGTCATGTAGATTGTATAATTGAATCATTTGAGTTAATTTAGTTGATGGTTCAAAATTGACATCGAGTTCATGTCGAATCCAGTAATCTAGTTTCGGTGTTTCAAAATGAAGTTTTCTTTCTACCGCCTCTGGTGGTCGAATGTTCCCATCTGGGACATTCCAAACTGGATCGCCTGTCAATAACTTATAATTTCCATATCGGACGGCAGCTTGGAGTGAAATGTCCATTGAATATTTCTCCGCAAGCTTGTTCACCCATTTTCGATTATCGGATCCCTTGGACTTTTTTAATGGATCAATATTGTGGAAAATCGTATCACGCGGCGCCTTTCCTTCAGTTTCAAAGAAATTTTCCCAGTGAGATACACCAGATCTGAAAATAATCTCATCATAACGGGAATAGATTCTATCGGCCGGTACGTTGCCCGAGTCAGAATAATTTGATCTCTTTTTGGTAAACATTTAAAAAATAAGTAAAAATTTAGTTTTGGCTGAATTAACAATTTTTGAGATAAACAAGTTTTGACAAAATAATACCATTTAGAGTGCTCTTTTTAAAATGGACACATTTCTATACACGCTTATGACGTCACCATCGTCATTCCTCAAAATAAACCTACACCTTTGAGTACTTACAATGGCGTAGAGATGTTAAGATCTTTTGCATCACATTCGGTTGCATGTAATATTGTGCTGAACCAATCAGAAACGTGGAATAAGTTATTATAAGTTGATGATTTTTTAGAATTTGAAACAAGTCCTCCCGTAATGAATGAGTTTGCTCTAATACCACCATCGTACAGACTCCATTTTTGACTCCTGATTAAGAGTTATTCGCTTTACCGATGGACCGAGAATCAGTAAAAAGGATGACTCATGACCAGATATTAGCTGGTCAAAAGCTAGCAAAATGACCCGTTCCTAAGTGGATAATTGTTTCCGCCGTCCCGCGTTTCTCCGCCATTATCCGCCGTGACAATAATCAAGGATTGATCCCAAAGACGATTTTGTTTCAACATTTGAATAAGATCGCCTACTGCCTCATCCATTATGTAAATCATTGCCGCATATCTCCGTCGATCCGGATCAGAAATCCATTTGAATTGAAGTTCATAATGTTCAGGGGCTTGGAGAGGATAATGGACGTTTTGCATAGAATAATACAAGTAAAACGGATCACGTGACTGTCCGAGATCTTCCAGTAAACCAAAAGCGCGCGTGGAATATAAATCGGTGCCATAGCGACCCCATGTAGAATTGGTAGGGTTTCCATCAGATGAGAAATCTACACCAAACCAGTCTTTTCGTTGAACTTGAAGACGAGTCCAATGGTCTTCAGCACCTTGAAGATATCCGAAAAATGAATCGAATCCCCGATTATCCGGACGCATCCAATCATGTCCATGTCCACAATGCCATTTACCTTATTGATAGGTTTTCAAAATATAATGCCAAGGTTCAAATTTTGGAAAATGATAAAAATTGAAAACCTTCCCTATCAGATGCGTTTTATATCCACAGTTTTTCAGGTACTCTGGAAGTAATTTAAATTGTTTTGGAATTCCAGAATCTTGACCAGCTAGAATGACATTATGCTGGAGGCCAAGTTCAGCTGGATGGCGGCCAGTCAATAGACTAGATCGTGTCGGGGAGCAGACGGGCTGAGTGTAATATTTTTCCAATATTATACCACCTCGGGCTAAAGAGTCTTTTATCTGTTCAATGAAAGCATTTCAAACCGCTATCACTCACATTGTGAAAACCCCGAGTGAATCAAATGGTTGACATCATTTCCGAAAGAATCGATGAGTCATACGAACATCTCAGAATCGAACGTGTCCCAAATTAGGTGTTAATAATCTTGATCCGTGCACGCCCCAGTCGCCCCATCCCCAATCGTCCACCATTATATGAACAACATTTGGCTGATTTTTTGACGATACTACTGATAATTTTAGTAATAAAAGTATTACGCAAGAATGAATCATTTCATTTAACATAAACTTTATGGTTTCTCTTTGTTATGTTTGGTTTCTGACTTTGTGTAGGAGACTCAAAATCACCTCGAGTCAAAACATTCGACTCATCAAAAAAGTGGAAAACTCAAAAACTCGAGTCGAAAAAGGAAAAAGAGCAAAAGAGGACAAATAGGCGGCATCCAATAAGAATCGAGATTTTTTGACAAATTGAAAAGCGCCATCTGCCACACAGAATTTTACTTATAAAATGATGGAAAATGATTTTTATTTTTTTTTTAAACCTCGAAAATTTGTGATCAAGACCATTTCTTACATTCAATAATGATTCTTATGCTGAGTAATAAATTATTGACTATGACTATCGTCGGATAAGACCAGTTTTTGCTGGTATCATGGTATGATCGATATGATGAATGTTGACTTATTCCAGAACATTTTGTGTCTACATAGATTCACGAACAAAAATTTATCAATCGGGAAAACGACCGATACGATTTTGCCATTTTATAATTTTCCGGCAAAAACTTATAATTGGCAAAATTTTACAATTGTCTTGCAAAAATTTATAATTGTCTGGCAAAAATTAATAATTGTCCGGCAAATTATTACAATTGTCTGGCAAAATTTTATAATTGCCTGCCAAAATTTTATAATTGTCTGGCAAAATTTTATTTGCTGCGTTTTTTCTAATTGTCTGGCAAAATCGTATCGGTCTGGAAAACGAGTGCAGACATTCAAATCTAAAAACAAGTTTTTGAAATAAGTGATGGGTGGACCTTCGAAGTGCACAGTTCGAAAAACTTAATGGCAAAAATGGACTTCAAATAGACGATGTTGGGGTTATTATTCCGGGGTAGATTTCAGTTTGGGCAGTAGATACGGTGGGTGAACACTACAACTACTGGTTACAAGACTGTCCACGGTTACAAGACTGTCCACGACTTACCGGAATGCTGATTTTTTAAACCGTGTTATTTTTGCCACTTTTTTATATAGTAGCCGAATTGATGCCATCTGAATCAGACGTACGCTTTACAACATATGAAATATGTATGTATGTATTTAACAAAAGTTCACTTCGAGAGTCGCGATCGAAGCTAAAATGTCAATTTAAATATATTTTTATGGGCCAGTGGTGGCATTCAGATTTGATAGGTGGCGGCATTCACATGCTGCTATGCTAGAGTCTGTTCAAATGTTTCAATTGAAATGACCATATAAAAATGCAGTCGAAAAGAAAAATATTGCTGACTTTTATTCCTTGTTTTTTGGCTGGTACGTATAAAAGTTTTGTGTCACATGCAGGTCAAGATATTTTAGGTCCGATCTTATTCGGAATGATCTATGGGTTTGGCAGTGATATGAAATCAGAAGAAATCGAGAGTTCTTCAACGGACAAGGAGACATATAATTCAGAATTGACTAACCAGAAGGGGTTCAAAAGAAGAATGAAAGCTCTTTGTCAACAAGCGAACGAGCTGAAATTATCAATTTTAACCCCACGATAGTGTAATGATGGCAAACTCATAACAGCCTGTGATTACCCAAACGATTTTCAACCAGTAAATGGCTTCCCAAGTCTTGGATTTCCTGATGATGGCTTCGAGCAAGCACGACAAGAAGTGGCACGAAACAATTTTACACAAGTTTATATTGAAGGACAGGATCTTTTGAAAGTTGAGGTCAATTAAATTGTCACTTTCCCAATCTCTGTTAACGAAGGATCCTTTCTCAAGGGAAAACTTTTGTTAGAAGTTTGACAGTGGTTTCAAACTTGTGGACGATCACAAAGAGTTTTTGTCCACCATTTGATTTTGCTATACCAGAATTGCGAAAAAAATATTTGAAGACTTATCAACTCTTCCCAGATGAACTTTTCGAGGATGTCAATTACGACCTTTCCATGGGTCAGGCTTGAGCTACACAGATTTTGATAAAAAAGAAAAGTTTCTTTCGAGTCCGTAGTTGATGACCTTAAATTAGCTTGCCCGAAGCCAGTGATTGAAATGGATAATTATACAATTGAAATCCTTCATCATATAAGAGAAACAGCAGAGTGGAAAAAAGATCAAACTTATTGCGAAAGGAAAGTGATTAGAGATTTTCACTAACCGAGGCGACGGATGTTCGGAACCAGTATTTCATATGTTCGGTAAAAAACCATTATATTCCGTACAAAAGTTCGGTACATAAGTTCGGTGTTAGTTCCAAATATAAAATGTACCGGACATGTATTTTGGCTTACTAGCCCTTCTCAGAACAACTATATTCTGAGGACATAGTGATGTTAATTAATAGAATGACATTAATTTGAAAGTTTGTATCACTAATTTATTTGAAGTCTTGCAGTGACAAAACGATTTATCAAAGCCCTTGGTCGTGGATTTCAAATGGTTTTCGTCAAGGCATCATATTATATTAATCAGACAGAGGTAAGTATTTTTGAAATTATGTCATGGAAAAAAAACATTTTTCAGTATAATGAGCTTACCGCTAAAAACAATTTCGATGAAAACGTATTAATTTCTTCTGATTTTTTGGAAAATCAGCAATATTGCTTAGGTTTATGGTGCAATGTTCTGTAGATGATGTCTCTTTTTTATACGTATGATATGTAATTAACAGAGTCATCGGGAATCCCGATTCGGGATAACCGATTACTCCCATCTAATTACTTAAATTTATCACCATTTAAAGACGTGATTTGGAAAGGGTTTAAACCTAGTTTGAATTCTACTGTGAATGAGGGTCATATTATCATTAACAGTCCACAAGAATCTCCAATCGACGATTCCCATTGTACGCAGTATTACAAAACAATTAATCGAACCATAAATTAGCCAACAGACGCCTTACAACGAAAAACAACAACATGAAAAACGCTATAAATTATAAAGCTAAATGCAAAACACAGTTTTGCATAATTTATGTTTCGGATAATATTAACAGTGTCCCAATTATTCTCGAGACTGGCCTTACTTCACTTTATCAAATCAGTTTGAGTTTTTATTCAAAATTACTATCATGATCTTTCACAACTTCAGCAAGCAGTTGATATTTTGTTGCGAGTTCTTCGTTTTGGAAACACGTTTGCAATACTGACCGAAGATATACTCCAATACTACGGGATAATGTCAATCCCTTAAAGTAATGCTCGAGTGTTATTTAAAGATTGTATAGGGGTCACACAATAGAGTGAAACAGACGGTCTTGCACTTGTGCACATAAGAGTGGAACACTTTCATATGATTTTAATGTGTGCAAGTTCTTGACCAGGTGTTTCACTCTAATGTGTGACCCCTTATATAAGAGTCTCACTCACCTCAATAACTTTTGCAAAAATATGTTTGTTATTTTGTTTTTTTCGCTTGGGATTGTTTTCAATACTTTGACGGAGCATATCAGCAAGTCGTTCATATTCTTCAGCCACTGAACATTTGTTTTGAAGGTGCCCATCGTCAACGAGAACTAAATTAAAGAGTTATTAACTATACTCAAGAGAGACCATGAATGACAGCCGAATACTAACTTTTCTCGTCATTATTTATTCTTGCCCGATCCGTTGTGAAAAGCATCATACTGAGAACGAGTGATAATTCAGTTTGTGATAATTCCAATATTTTCATCTATTATATTATAATATAATTTATATAATGTCTATTTAATTCAATAATCATTGAAAGTTATCGTTAAAACTCACCTTTTTTGTTAAGTTTGATAAATCTGTTTTTATTTCTTCGCTTTCTGAAATTTTAACATTTAACACAAGTGACTCCCAAATATCAAATTGTAATTTTTCATTTAAAGTTGACCAGAAGAGAGCTATCATTTCAAAACTTGAGCTTTTGAGGAGTAATATTTGAATCAAAGATCGTTGATTGCTAAGAAAAGGGAATTAGTGATAATTAACGACTCATAAAGGATAATCATACTGATATGAGTTCAATGTTTGTCGAAGCGAGTGTGCAAAATTCGCATAGAGATAAGCCAGCATGTCGTAAAATCGAAGGCAGTATGTGCTTTTATCGCCACTTGTGTTAGTATCAGGAGTTAGACGGTCTAACTTTGAGTGATTTTCAACTTTAGACAGTCTCGGCCAATCGGAAAAAAGCCCTTGAGTCGGTCAACTAGAGAATTTAATTAATCAACGAATTGAGTTACTTCAGACACAAAATAAGACACTTCAGACACTAGCCTGAACATTTCAAAAGTTCCAGTCTTGGCCATGAATTGAGTTTCAATTGACATCATATTTTTTTCAAATGCAGATTGAATAATCTCAATTTTATATTTGAACTCGTTGCTTTTGCTGCTTACAATGGTACCAACATGCCGATAAAATGTGACAATATATCATCTACTTTATATGATATAATTTATATCAACAGTGCAACATGATTAAATGGCCTTCTTTGAGCAGTCCTTAAGTGTTTTTGTTTCCCATCTTCAGCGTATCTTAAACGATGAGGCTAATAACCGTAATTAATTATGACAATTACGCTAAATACAATAAAAATTGAAAAATGAGACACTTCCCTGCTTTTGGTTTTCTACTTCGTTTTTTCTCCTTTTTGGAATCCTCGTGGCTGAAAAAGAATTTATTTTCTTCTACAAAATTTTAACTACGAGTAATTTACTAAGTGAGAACAAACCTTTGCTGTTGATGATTGCAATCGGTCCTCATCCCAACTGCTTTGCACTTTTCCAGTCGACATGCTTGGCATTGCCTTAATGGAAAATCAAATTTTGTTACTTGGATACTGGTAGTTTGCATAATAACAATAAAAAATCTTTCAAACATCACCGGCGAGAAAACCTGAAATGCAGATAATCAAGAATTCAACTCTTGAAGTATCAAAGGAGTTCTAAAATATTAGTTTTCTTGACCCAGAAGGTTCAAAGATGTTTTATTTGAACTGTAAGGGATGGCCCATTTTCGTTCCAGGGAAAACTATTATCACAGATTGAGGATTCCCGGCGCGATCTAATGAGTGAAGACTACTTTTCTCTCATTACTTTCTCATTATAACAGCCTTTAGCTTGATTTTCATAAAAAGCAGAAACTTTGGGTGCCTAGTCTTTAGGAGTATTTATACGAACCTCCTATTGTGGCGATCGATGATACAGCATCCTTTGTACGAGGTCATCAACGCCTCTAATCTATATCTAGGGATATGGATATTTTTAAAAACAGGCTACAGGTTCAAACCGGTCGTTGAAGTCTGTCTAGTAACCGACCGGTTGAAATAATTTCCCAGGACTAACAGACAGACCCGTTGATGCAATCCCCAGTTATAAATTTGTCTGGTAGAGACCCTTTCCGTCATATTGGCATTGATATCGCTTATTTGCACGTGATGCACGCCGAAAGAAACCCTTTTAAATTGATTATATTATGAAATCCACCCACAAAACCAGAATAAATAATATTTTAAAAAAAGTCCTTGCAGCCTTCGCATGTCAAAGCATTGAAGTGATAGCCAGTTGCGCGATCGTAACAAACATTGCAAACTAAAATCCTTTAAGTAAAAGGGAACTTTAATCTTATTGAAAAATCTCGGAAACTGTTTCCAGGAACTTTTTTCACTCAGGGGGTTTACTTTGAATTGTGTGGCCACTGGCCACTTACGTTTCTCAGCGACAGTCTTATCTGTATTTGGTTGATGAACATAATATGTAGTAAAACCATGACTGGAACCCGTTTTCAAATTCTTATTCTATGATACACTTACAGACATCTATATGTTTGTATTAATGAATTGTAAAGAATTGATGGGAACGATTCTTAAACTTGATGGTCCTGCCGTGTAAGCTTGCTCGTTATAACTTAAAAATGAATGTACAAATAAAATCTATCTTGAAAATGTTCTTATCTGAAACTTACCCCGGATAGTATCCCTGATGTACCAGTGGCTGATTTGTATGATGCCAGGATGTATCAAAGCCATAATTCTGAAATTATATTTGAATACAATATTACATATAAATTATATGATAAAATTTATATCTTCAATAATTTATTTAAACCTCATATTGATAATGATTGTGATATGACATCTCTTGATGTAATGAAGGGGTTTAAAATTAAATGTGAAACCCTTTATTATGAAATTATTATTTTCATAATTTATTTATGCGTTCTCTGCAGAATACAATTTATAATAACTGGCGGACAGAGGCAAAAAAGGGGTGAATCGTTCAACGGGATTTCCCGCGTTGGTAAATATACAAATATATCAGATCATGATTTACGGATGGACATTAACGTCAATAGGCTTCCATGCAGTTCATACGTCTGATACGTCTTATAGCGTGTATCGAGACTTCTTCACAGTGATAGAGGTTCAATTTTTGGTTGACATGATCTAGGGATTTGAAACTTGTGTTGGTGACAGATGGTCAAAACTGGCGAATTGAAAATTTCTACGGTTGGGCATTGAATGCAACATGCAAAGTTGCAGTAAAGAAGATTCCAATTTTCTTGGACGATAAAATCTGATATGCAGCATATCATATGGACCATATGATGGTCATTACATTCAGCATAGATTCAGCATTTGGATTGAAACTGTTACGATGAAAGACCACACATTTGTGGTCGATTAAAATAAATTCAACTATATTTATTTAAAAGCGTTGATTATCGGAAAACATAGAATTCAATATTGTAGCAGGTCCATGGATAGCAATCATATGCTCTGGCGTGCACATAGCTGTGGTCTCGATGTTTACTGACTCCAAAGGTTGGTGAAACTGACTCCAAAGATTTCATCTCCGATTTTAGTGATTCTCTTTTCTTTATTGATTCCTGTTTAGCGGTTCGATTTTGTATTGTATTGAGATAAAAATACATGCTTACAAATTATGAGTCTCATTGGCAAAACAAACAGTAAGTCGGTTTAGCCTTTATCGTTGGGACTTTTGGGTTTGACTTGCCGGACTCAAGACATCTCGTAAAACAATCGTTTATGACACTCGATTATGAATCTTAACTATGAATCATAGTCTATGATTTTCAATATGTGATTTTCAAATAACCCATATCCAAATGTTGGTTGACAGCTTGGTTGACAGCTTGGTTGGGCATCTAAAGACAATAAATTTCAAAACCATATTTTTTAGATCATTTTTAATTTTATACATTAGCCATTAGTAAGCTTATCTCTACGATCACCACAGTAGAAAAAATGGAAGCACTGATCTTGAGGTTTTTGAAAAAAAGTTATATCGTTGGAATAGATTTTATAAACATGAATTTCATGAATTAACATTTGTTTGGATCGGAGCTGAACCACAATTCTATTCATGAAAGGAGACCAAGAGCCAGTGTGGATTGGACCAGTGATTCGAATCCATTCCGATTTCAAAAAAGGATTCCTACAAGAAGAACTAAAGGGTTGTCTTTTGATAAAATGAGCTAAAAATGGAGCGCTGATCAAAAACAAACCAAATGGAAGATTCAAATACGCGAAATATTCAATTTTAAACGGATAAGACGAAGAACAAAACGTTTTTTAAGATTATGGAGCTTGGAAATTGTCAAACTTGAAAAGGAAATGTCCAACTTATGTATATTTCAACTCATAGATCCAACTTTGAATACATAATTTAGAGCAGCATGACCCACTTTAGCCGTCGAAATCAAAATGAACAAGATCCTACCTTTCCTGTGTTACCATGACTCGCCAGGGATCAGTGGACAGACAACCGGCGTTTTTTAAATTACAGTTTGATTTTATTTTACAGGAAATTGATGATCATTTACGCAGGTCCCACTGGGACCGTCCCAGCGTACGTTGTCCGACCCTTATGGCAGTTTGATTTTGAATTTGACGATCACTCCTTATTAATGAAATGATCATGTGATAGTACTAATCTGTTTGGTTAGCTTGTCGCTTACAAGTATGTATAGCTTCGAATTATCCCAAGATCTTAAATCAACAGTCGAGCACCTAAATGAGAAATTCAATTTCCTTCTTATCACTACAAATAATGGGAACCTTATCGACATCGATACAATTTACGGAACTGGACTTCCATAACAATCGGAGATCAGAATTTTCTAGCCTAGACACTGGTAGACAGTCTTATATCTAGGGAAGGCACGAAAAAATAATCATCACCAATTTGGTTGATTTTTGACCTTCAAACAGATTTCAGTCCGATACGATAGAATTGTTAGATTATTTCCAGTGGTAATTTTCCACATATAACCTTTGGTTTTTCAATAATTGTAATTATGGACCAGTGAGTCGTAAAATTTTAAATCAGACCTGACCATGAAAATTTTCAAACTTCAAAATTCGAAATTGGTTTCGTCTTAAGATAAGAAATTACTGATAAGGCAGCTGAGGGTCACGTGATTTGCTTCTGCATAAATAATGAGTAACCAAGAACAGCATACTGACCCTAAAAGTTTTAGGCCTAAACCAAACGAGCAAGAATCGCCGTATTCTACCTAGTCACAATCTGGCGGGATAAAAAGTGCCGTGTACTGAATCATGGTACAGTTTTATGATTCGCAGAAAATTCAACCGCGAACAACCGCGTGACGCGTGTCGACACAATTGGAATGATTTGTCTAGGGCGCCTTACACCAAAAAATGAAACCGCGCTGCTCCAGAGAGTAATTATGTTTTTCATTGTTCGCGCGGCCAAAAACAGAATAAACAAATGCGGTGCCGAACATTTTCAATTCAACGAGGTAGATTGACGATCGAACATCGACCAACTCGTTAAAGGTGGTTAACACCATTTTCGATCATTATGAAAAAATACAGATATGAATGCCAAAAATAAATTTGAATTTGAAAAAAGAAAAAATGAATAAATACAATTATTAAGTATTTAGAAATGTATTTACAATTCAATGAAGTAAACACTTACCTGAGAAAAAGTTTTTATTAATTTTGTTAAAGACAGAATGTGTTCACGAAAAAAAGTTGGTGACTGTTTTGGCCAATTTGTTGAGGCTCATCATAAATACGTACTGAATACAAGGTCGGCACGACTGATAACTTAACTAGCAAACGTACGACCTAATACGACTATTTTCAAAAGTACGAGGTCGTACTGTCAGCAACTCCAAGTCACCAACATGAATTTAATCAATTAAAGCTATCGACCTGAATTTCGGAACAGCCTACATTTGTATTTATTTTCGCTTTTTCTTGAATGAGCTGAAATTTTCTCAAATCAATGCTTGATTACGGAAGTGAAAATCGGAAGTGAACTTGGCCCAACCCTTACCCCCTTTCCGTAATATACCCTAAATACTATTAATATAAATACTTTTGGTTAATGAGATTTCCTAAAACCATAACCTTCTTTGAGCTCAAGACCTTGAGGTCACGTGACTTGGAACTTGGAAGGAGTGTGACGTCACGTGGGTTCGAAAGGAAGAAGAATGAAAGCAAACAACGGAAACCAGGACCAGAACGTTGAGGCCGGATTTATTCAAAATCATTTTTAAACTAATTAATACCCATTCTTAATTATTATCAAAATATACTAATGAGGCACTTTTAATAAGTCAATGCCAACTTTTCAATTTTTAGAGCTTTACGCAAGTTAACCTCCGAATGAATTATGGTTGAAAAACCCAAACATTAACATCACAAATTGTGATTCAATCATTATGATCGGCAAGCGAAAAAGTTCTCAACAAGGTATAACTTATAAGGGGCGCCCTGAGAATAACTACAGTGGTGGACATCTATTTCTTAGTAGAATCTTACACCGCTCACGCCTATTTTGAATGTAAACAATAGAGAAGACGAGGATTTCATCTACTAAGAGATAGATGTCTACCAGGGTATGACGCTCGAAAAGGGAAAATAAGGCAAATCTGTCATCATTAAAGTCCGTACACAATTTATCTAGGAGCCCAAACACTTAAAATATTGTTATTTTTACTATCCGGAATTGAAGCAAACAACTGTACTTATGGAATATTACATAATGACGTCATATTGGTGCTTAGAAACATCATCGTGGTATTACGGTACGCGCGCCGCGGGTTCATTGTGCAAATAATCTTTTATCATTTTTTTTTTCGCGCGCGTGACATATTTTCATTTTATCTGTTTTTAATGTTAATTTTTTAACATTTAGTTTTTGGATTTCTTAGTTACGCTGAAGCTGAACAGTTAGAACAAATTATAAAATTTGATTCAGGAGAGCAAGACTGGATGGCCGAGCGGTCTAAGGCGTTGGATTAAGGCTCCAATCTCTTCGGGGGCGTGGGTTCGAATCCCACTTCAGTCAATCTTTTTCATCACAGTTATTTTTTTTTATCACGGTTGGTCTTTTTGATTCCAGGGCCTAATTTATCTCTGTGCAGTACAAGGCGGGGCCCCATAGAAAAATAGAAATATTGTTTATTGTAAAAAATCCAGATTGGCCACATGGTGGCACATGTTCATTTTCGTGTTCATCCATGTCGAAACTGTTTTCACTTTTAATCAAAGTCTTTGATCAGGCAATTCACTTCTAAACAATTAACTGTGAATTCTTATGAACCCACTTTTTCCCATTCTGTATTAAACTGGAGAAATTCCCAGCTTTCTGTACATCGATAAGAACTCCGTGGAGTCATTAAGATTGATATCTTGATTATTCAGACACGTGGTCTCAACCGGTCACGTGTGGATGGCATAATCGTCAGATCGAAATGGTGATATCAGATTTGTAAGATTTTCCATAGTATGCTCATTAAACTGATTTGCACCAAAGATATAATCACCTCACTAACCACAATTAGAATCTTTCCAATCATCTACAGTCATTGCTGTTTGTCAATCCTCGGCAGAATTCAACAGATTCGACCAAAATAGAGTAAATATAAGTTTTTTGCCTGCTTTAATCTAGAACAAATTTGCGCATTTGAACAAGTCCGACGGGGATTGTCATGGAATCTAGGAAAATCATCTCGGGCTATTAATGAATGTTCGAATATATTTGACCATTTTTTTTTATTTAGGCTAGTTTTTTCCCATCTGGCATCGGGGCAGACTTTTGGACTTATGTATATTTTTTCGGCGTGCATCGGAACGATTCGGAATAAACGAAAATGACATGTGGGAATGGACCCATTTTTGACACTAATTCAGGACGAAAAAAGCCATTTTATTAATCCAATTGGATATTCGTCCTGTTACAGAGCCCGTCCATAAAATTGGAATCGTTGGGGTCCTAAGCGATTCTACAGCAGATTGGCCTCATCCTGAAGGTTCGGCGAAGGAAGTATGAATCATATTTCATGACGTATAAACTGTATCTTAATCGAGAAAATCTATTTGATGGTACCGGGCGGAGTAAGATCTTACCATCCTAATCTGACCGGTTAAAAAACTAAGCTGACAGGTAAAAAGTGTCCTGCGCGTGTGATAAGTACTCGACTAAAACACAAATGCACAGTGGTACACACTTCTAGAACTTTGATTTTCCTGTTTAGAATCGTTTGAAACCGGTTTATGATCCGCCCGCAATTTATTTATCTTTATATTCGCCTCATTAAGGGTATGTTCCTCGTAAGAGTGTCCTAATAGAGTTTAATCTATCTTAATAACCTTGATCATTAACAGAACAAAGATTAAACAGAATTTATCAACTGGGGATAGAGTAGAGTTCAGTACTGCGGTAGAGTATACCGGTAGACAAGTCTCCATCCATAGACACATACGAATTGCGGACAAAAGGCTAACGTATTTCCGAGAATCAGAACACCACCTTTCGTAAAGAATTCTTGTTAGCAAATGAATAGATGAATTGCCATGCTAAGTTCTTCGGTATTTGACTTTTTAAAATTCTGGTTGGTATGTTTTGAAGGGGATAAGAAGATGGTCGAGTAATCATTTGAACATGGCTAAAACCTAGCTAAGTAATTTATTTAGTCGCGTGTCGACTTCATGCTAGTTAGAAAATTAGTCTCGCATCGGGGTTGGAGTTTCTTCGATTCAGACTTTTTCTTCATTTTGGAATATAAGTAGATAAAGATCAAAATCAAGCCGTAATTAACCCGCACGCATATCGGCTCGGTCATTAGTTGCAAATTATTCACTACCGATTCAAATTTATTTACTTCAGGTGATCACAAGTCTTCTAAGGTTAAGTGCTTCTTTAAATTAACTCCTTGGACTCAAAGGCTTGGAGTTGTCGTGTGGCCCAGTCTGGGGTTCCGGCCGCTGAAGACTCTGATCGCTGAATACTCAAGCGCGGACAGAAAACACTGAGAATAACCCATTACAATCGATACTAATCAAATCTACTAAAATGTTACCCGTGCTGCCAAAATACCAAAGTGGACACAAAAGAAATTAGTTTTTTCGTTGGGTCAAAGTTGAAATAATTGAAATATTTCAGATTAAGTTCTAGTAAGCAATTATCGTAATAACGACCAAATATTTTCGCCGGGTGTGGCTACCAGTAAAACTTTAATTACATTTTGATCATCGTGACATCGTCGGCGAGTGTAAATTTTCGATTAAAATTACAAAATTTCGCCGTATTCGGGTCTAGAAGATTACAGGGTCGTTACAGACTGATTCGATCCGATCATGGTCATGAATGATCACCCACCGACTATTTAAACGGCAATGCTATTAGTATGATCCCCTCTGATCAATTCAAGTGTATAAAATCCGGTGATAATACCCCGTTAACCCCATTTCCGGTCCATTTTATAACTGTCATTCCTTACGGACGGACCTTGACTTAACGGCGAATGGACATCGTCCACGCACGGACGGTATTTCGGAAATGGGGCCGGGCTAAGCAGGAAATAGAAATGTATTTTGGCTTTTCTAAATAAGTTCCATCATTTGTTTGGGTATCAAACTCATTTGAGACTAATTATTACGAACAAACTACCTTACAAACTATAATTTTCTAAATTTCGAGAACCATTTTGATGTTCACCATGTTTTGAACCGTTCTTGACGTCAACACCGGGGCTACCTATACTTTAGTGGCATGAAAATCAGATACTTATCTGATACAGCCACAACGAAGACCACGTGCTCACGATTTGGATTTCCAGCACGTGAATTGACCAGTGTGCGAATTTTAGATTTCGATCTCGAACCAGATCGACGCTCGTGCCAGATCGAGATTCCAGGTCGACGAATTTTTGTCACGTGATATCACCTGAAAAAGCCATAAAAATCAGCCACCATACTAAGGATCTTTATGGCACTTGGACCTAAACTAAAATATTTTTTTAGATTTCAAGTTTAACCTCAATTCAGACTCAAAAAAGGGTCACCAAGAAGCTGATTGAATTGCGTGATGTTTCAGCCCGAATTTCTCCCAGATATTCTGGGTACAGTCATTAGAATCGAACTCGAAGTTCATGTAGTGTTATCATAAGAACCTTTAAGCAAACTCTTAGACAGTACTCAGACATTAATTCTCGGATTTTTACTTGGGTGTCAAAATGGGCGGCGATCAGCCCCTCAGACCGTCGCGTTACTCTTAAACTTGAGAAAAAGTGAAGATTGGAAAGGACTGATAACGTCTCGCAAAGTAGTCGGGCTTGACTTTATCAGTCGATTTAAAGACAGTTACGGCCAATTAAAAGACGATTCTTTCTTCGACCACTTTATGAGTCCACTCGAGCACCAGTCCAAGTATATTTGTTCGGTTAATGTCTTATTGTTCAGATATGCATTGAATCTTATCGACCCAATCCGATTCGAAGGGTTAACTTAATCTCGAAAATTCGTTTTTAGGGACAGAGATTAGGGTTCAGGCTCAGCACGAGCAAACCTTAAGCTTAAACATACTAAGTGAACGAATCTAGAAAGTGTTAAAATTGTTAATTTGGTTTAAAATTGGGTCCAATTGGGTTTATATAAAGTGATTGGATTGAACTTGGTCAGATTATTGCGTTGCATATTTTTTTGTAAACAAGGCGGCAGACGAGGCACGCGGCAAGTCTAAATAAACTCAGTTTTAAAATATAAATAAGGGTAAACAACTATAGTAAACAACTAAACAACCAATATATACATTACATAAAAATCAACTACGTGAAGTCTGACCTTGTTTAGAATTTGCACCAAACAGTTCCATCATAAGTGCTGCACCAAGTGCACCACCTCCAAAAATTTAACATACGCTCTAGAAGATCTCATAAATTACATTTTTGAGGCGTGACACAGATGGACTAAAAATGGAAATTAGAAATGAACGTTTTGAGTTATTCCGACATAATTCAGTAAGTTACGGTATATTTAGGTTTCAAAAATTGACTCAAAAAATCCAAATCGCTTGTATTTATCCTTGATAACAAAATATATTACATATCCATTTTATATAAAATATCCAAAACTCTTGCCTATAAAATATCCACATTTACTTTCAATTCTTCAACCTTTGAGTGTCTTTACAAATTCTAGAATGCTCGTCGAAACTTTTAGCATTTGAAGTCTTCGTCCATTGTCAGCTTAAAGTATTTTCGTGACGTCACTAATGACGCCATGCCATTTTTTATTCAACCTGTCATTTTGAACCTCTAAACCGAATTTCATGAATTTTATGAATTCCATGACTTTTATCCGTTTTCCCCGGCGTCTAAATCTTAATAGCTAAATCAAGAGGTAAGGACTTGAACAAGTTATGATTTTCTTAAGTTCAGCCTCACCTGTTTCCTCAATTAATTTTCGAAACCAATTTTAACTGTACAGTAGGTTCAAAATGGAGCATGCTGAAGCGTTGAATTGTATCACGTGTTCAGTAAGTCCTTACAATTTCTCATTATTCCAGTCCCCAAAAAAGCCCTATTTGAATTTCAAAATCGTTTTAATCGGGTAATCGTGAGCCAGTATGATACTTATCGAGGATCGAGATCTGGCATTTTCTTATTCGTTATACCTGAACCCGGAGTGGAGTCTCTGTTTTTTCAGCGATAACCTCCTCTGATACGAAGTTACCGTTACTCAGCTGCGACTTAATCAGCTCAATGGAGGAAAAAGAAAACAGAATCGAGCCACAGAAAAGTCGAAGAAGGCCTGGAGATCCCTGACCCTATCGGTCTCCAGATAAACCAAATCCGAATCCTGTTTTTGAACATTTTGGAAAGTCATTTTATAGATACAATTCAGTGGGATTTAGAATGTTAAGAAAGTGCTCTACTCTTATCCAGGAACTTTCACTCTAGAAGTACAAAGATTGAATACATTATAAGAAAAGTCCTTCGCACTGAATTGTCCCTAGTCATATAACCAACTTATCGAACCCAACCCTGCTGAAAAACTGGTAAAGACGAAGAAATACGAAGTTTTCAGCATCAGAGAAAGTCTGAGAGTCAACCAGTGTATAAAATATGTCTGGTTCTGCTACCTAAGGCTACCAGTACTTTAATGATTAAATATACGTGTCAACACAAAATTACTGTTTTTCGTACATAACAGGGACAAAAAGTTGATTTTAGTTTATGAACACCCTAATTATGATCCAAAAAGATAATTTGGGGTTGGTTATTTGTTGACAAATGGGGTAACAAGTATATTTTGTTAATTGTGTTGGAGAAATAGAGATTAAAAGCAAGTGTTCTTTTTCTTCCAAATATTTATAAATGTTTATATTATCACGTCAAATGCATAATTTTGATTGGCTCCGGGGTCCCACTTCTAGTACCATCCCCCTCTCTCTCCATCCCCTTTCGATAGAATAGAATGAGATGAGGATGAGAGTGGCGGTGATAGAGAGCATCAGGAGAAATGACGGGAAGACCGCGAGAGGGCGCACTGAGGCCAGAGAGGGCCGGGATTCCTACAAGGGCTAGAATCAAGAACCAGGAGACTCATTCAGAAACAGAATATTCATCTAGAGAATATAAGAAGAAGTAAACAATTTATTTTAAATATAAAACAAATTAAAAAAAAACAAATTACACAAAGAGAGTTTATAATAATATAGAGACTTCACTTTCGTCATCAACTGATCAAATCACAAGCTGGATCTTTACAATTCCTTGAAAAGGGAAGAGACAAGTACGGGTACATACCCCTCGGTCTCTTCAATCCCAACAATGTCAAACGCTGATTTGGTTTCAAGATACGGTTTGTCCCAAGCTAGTTTAGGACAAGCCGGTTTGGGAGTGACAACCCAACCATCATACGAACATTTTGCAGCATTGACAGGCGTTGGAACATTGCCAACAGGAATCCCAACAGGCCTCCCGTGCACAAAAACCGAAGATACTCCAAATAGTCCACCAGATAGCCCATATGCTGGGGTCAACAGCGGACTACCAAACTCGTCTGTATCACAAATCCCACCAGAACAAGTTTCCCCACTTTTAAACAGTACTGTTACGTCACAAGATTCCAGTCCCGGTGGTTCTGTTGGTCTCAACGGATCTGTCGACAGAAACTCAAATGGTGTTCAATCTCAGGCATCAACACCAGAGAAAGGGGACGATTTTGAATCAAAGTCAGAAAATGAGACGAGCAAAACTTCCACAACAAAGGACGGAAAGAACTCGAGAAGACCAGAGAAACCACCATACAGTTATATCGCACTTATCGTAATGGCAATTCAATCCAGCCCAATGAAAAAACTTACCCTCTCGGAAATTTACCAATTTTTACAAAATAAATTCGAATTTTTCAGAGGATCATACCAGGTAAATTAAAATTATCTTATTGTCGGACGAAAATTACAAAAAAAAATGTTTCATTTCTGTCGAGACTCCTGATATGTATTTTTTATAAAAAATATATTTGAAATATTTCAAGAGAAAATTCAGAAAAAAAATACATTTTTTTGAAATATCGAAAATAACATTAATTAATTTATATATTTCTAGGGGTGGAAAAACTCAGTTCGTCATAATTTATCACTCAATGAATGCTTTATAAAATTACCAAAGGTGAGTTTTCAAGTTATTCATGCAACGAAAAATGTTGCCTCAACAAAATGCAGCATGCAAATTGTTGCATCTAAAACCAAAATGTTTGCATTTACTCATCTCTAACTAAATATAAGTTTGAGGGACTTGGACGACCCGGCAAAGGTCATTACTGGACAATTGATCCCGCATCCGAATTCATGTTTGAAGAAGGTTCTTTTAGAAGACGACCACGCGGTTTCAGGTGGGTTAAACTTAAAATTATCATAAGTTCTTCAAAAAAAATGACAAAATTTTGAGTTTGGTCAATTTTATGACAGAGCAAATGGTATTTTTTGATAAATTACTGATCTATATATTTTTAAGAAGAAAGTGCCAAGCACTGAAACCATACAGCATGTTACCCGGTGGCGGTTTCTCTCCATATGGTGTCGACATGTTTAGCGGAGGTGTTCCCGGTTCTGGACTTCCATCACCTGCCGCCTACGCAAACTCCCACGCTTCACAATTCAGTGTAAGTAACAACCCTTCGGTGCAACAATTTTGGGTAAATATTTATTTATAACTTTTTGTTCGTAACATTATTTCTATTTTGAACTTTTTTAAATATTCATTTAGAACTTTAATGGAATCCAACCAAACTTGGGTGGCTTGAATAAGTCCCCCGGACTAGATGGAACAAATCCCGGACTCGATGCCCCAACATCGATGGCCTCAGCATATTCCGATTTCTCATCACAGGTATGTTCCGATCCCAGACATTTTTGACCAGAATGAATTCATTAACGACCATTCTGACCACTCATTTAATTAAGCATTCAAATATTTTTTAGTCACCCTTCTTTTCTCAATATCCAGCGCAATATGGAATTAATATGGGTTCGTACAACGCCACCTACGCATCAACGACTCAACCGGGATCTCAAGCAATTAATCCTTTCGCTGCCGCAGGACAAATCCCTCATGTATCATCCAGCCAATCAGCGCTTGCGATCGGTCAATCAGCTCGACCTGATCAAGAACTGACACCACCACCGACTACAGCCAGAACTGTTCCATCACCGGGTGCCACGAGTGTGCCAACATCGACTTCATCAATGCCTGGAGTAACGAATCCGCTTAGTTTCGAAGGTAATCCTTATGCATTATACTCTTCTTACAATTTTGGCTCCTATCCAACCAATGTTCAAGCTAAGAGCGAGCCTCTAGCCTAGACGTTGTACCAGTCTAGTATCTGTCTAGTACATCTCGAGACCTACTATACCTACTGCCACTCTGTCAATTTAAATAAGTTTAACCACTCAGCTCAAAACCATGACGGTTAGACTTTGCTTCAAAAAAATATTTATCTGTCTTCGTGTTGGATCACATCTCAATGTGAATCATCATGAGACAGGCTTTCTTCTTTCGCCAAAAATTCAAATTACGCCCAAAATTTTGAACGACGAATGAGCGATTCAAATGTGCTTAATTTAAATTTTTCGCAACATGCAAAAATGTACATTTTTCTTTTTTAACACAAAATACAAAAATCAAATTCAATTTAAACCCATCTCAGTTTTTATGCATGCAGGTGACAATGTACATGTAGTTGAATGGTGGTGTATGGTGGTTAAAGTTAGTGTTGGTTCAATATGAAGCAAACAAACTCTTTTATGATAAGAATAACGTAGTTACCATGAATCATGATTCATTACTTTTTTGTACAAATTAGTATACGGTATCTTTTCATATAACCATAAAACAACATGTTATATGATCGTCAAGTGGTTTAGTATGTTATTACGGATTTAAATTCATTCAATTACTGAACTCCTGTACGAAATAATACCTTTGGTATTATCCACTTCAAATTAGCATAGTTATAAATAGCTTGAATCATGCACAAAACATGGTCAAAAATATGGCAGATACGTCGGGTTCTTGAACACGCTTCCGAAGTTTACTTCCGAATTTTCTGAACAGTGTAAAATATTCATGCCCAGGGCGAATCCTCTGAGATTAAGCTTGGCTACATCGGTCTATAAACGCAAAAAAATTGAACTCAAATATCGTAATGGTGTACCTTAAGATTATTTTGAGAAAATAAAAAAGTTTATTTTTCAATTTATTTTCAATTAAAATTAAGGGAAATGAGGAGTTTGGATGCTCGACCCGGAAGTGATTAGCGCCAGTTATTTGAACTTGGGAAATTACTTAGCCAAAAAAATTAGGGTTCCTGCCATTATGTAATGTAAATTGTAATTTTTGATGAAAATTCTTGAAAAATCTCGAAAAACGTTAGGTTTGAGGTTCCTAATCAAATGAGAATAGAAGCACTTTATGCTAATGACGTGTTCTAGAATGTGTGTATTAGGTTGACAGACTTCTGTAAACTTGGTGACATCTCTCACCGCCCGCGGACTTTACATCTAGCGTCTAATCTAACTTTTAACGCCGCTCAAAATCTTTGAAACTTATCAAATCCGATTTTCTTCATTCAGAAACATACACGAAAATCATAGAAATTAAAAAAATTGGCCAACTTAAACCAAAACCAATTTATTTTTGATGCGTGTATGACTAAATTAACCATCCTGCCAAATGCTTTAATTTTTATTGGTATAAGTTGTAATATATAAATTTTTATATATAAAATCATATTATGACCCCTCAAAAATTGACTGAGTTTATCTATGTGGCCAAAAATCTTGACCCGAAATGGAGGTTATTTGAAATCACTTTTTTAGCACGCGAGGCTCACATGTAAGGTTTCTAGAAAGGCCAATTCCTTTGGAATTGGTAAAACCGGAAATAATCTTCCGTCCTTTCATGTTAACGGTGAAATTAGAGTTGACAGGTAACAGTGTTCAGATAGTACTCTACTAGTTTTTGAGGTTTTACCGTTTAAATGGTTGAAATTGATCAAATTGATTTCATTAGGTTAGAGTATTTAAGTCTATCACGGCGGACCTTCCCGCTGGTGAACCGTCACGGTGGGAGATGAACGCCTCAACCGCAATACAGTAAACAAATGGCTCGGTGTGTAACCGAAAAATCTCTCTTTATCAAGTTCATTTAACGTCACTTGTTTGGGCCTAAACTATACTTTTACGACTTTGTTTAACTCTTAGACGCAAACCCACTTAACTAAAACCAAACGTGAGAATCTTTTGAATTCACCCTCATAAACTATTCTTATCTTAATTTTTTCTTCAACATAAGCAAAAAGTAAAAATTTTACTATTTGAATTCTGATTTGATAAATTATCATTATGAACAGTAGCGGCGATAGAGTCTCTATCATGAAGCCATTGAAGAGCTTACATAATAACATAACTACAGTGAGACCTCCTTGAGACAAAAGATTACCGAACCATCTGCAGCTTGTTCTTTTGGTATAACGAGGATCAATGACTGTCATCAAGTTAAAAACCCACTCACTGACCCACTATAAGTGACTAGTGGCCACTCTTGAGCCTTCGGAAAAATTAAGAGGTATAAAAATAAATATAAATAGAGCACACTCTGAATATCAAAATTCTTAGTTTCCCAATTTTTTTTTTCATTTTCATCAAAATTACAAATCAAAATATGAAACTCAAGGAATCCACTTTAAATTTTAAAATTTTTTGAAAATATCATTTTATTCGAAAAGGCAAACAAAAGTTTCAAAACGAATTCAAAAGTTTTTGATTCAAAACCACCTATTTCAGTCCTAAATGAACCGTTTAAAAATAAAATTATAGAAGTTGAATGCAATTTTTATATTGAAGGCATGTTCAAAGAATTCACCGATATACAGCCTGTTTGTTTTGTAGAAAATAGTGTTCGGTATAATCTAAAATTGTGGTGAAAATGAGTGTTTTTGATGAAAAGTGACAATGTATACTAAATATGCGTATTTTGGGATAGAATACGAGGTGTACATTGAAAGTGTATCACACAGCTACCGACTCATAACTTTTTTCATGAAAATGCATGAATTCATTAAAAATAACATTGTTTGAACAATGTTGTTTGATTGATTTGTGGTTTTGGACTCGAAATTCTCATTTTAACTCGAAAACTCAACATCTGGGTCATATAACATGTTCGAATTGGTACACAGTTCCATCTTTATATAAGGAGTCCTACTGTAAGACAGAGTGTGTCATTTTGACAATCGTTCCAAATGACGCTAGAGAGCGAATAGGCTTCTGAAAATTGAGGTTCAATAATATGGGATAAGTAACATCGTAGCAGGTATAATCTCATGATTGTGTTCCCTGCTGAGTTATGATTCTAGAGCGTCGTTCTGGATCATAGGTCCGATGCGCTCTCGGTGGGCCATTGGCGCCAGATAAACGATGGGCGCGGCTTTGTCTCTGTTCAAAAACATTCGAATACAAACAGAGCGTCGGAAAGTGGCCCAAATACATGTATATACCTACTAATGCTCTGGAAGGGCCATCCCAAATCCGCGAAAAATATGACATTACGGGGTGAGGATTAAATTCACAGGTCAGACTTTTAGGCTGCTAGCCTGTTTTTATTTGCAACTCAGAATTTTTATTTTCAAAGTTCATGATCACACCATTAAATCCAAATTAACTAAATAAATAAGTATATTTAAAAGTGAGCAGAAATCTAATTTATTAACAAAAATTATCACAAAAAAACGGATTAAGGTCAAAGTTGGTCAGTTTGAGGATAGATTACCATAATTTTCGGCACGCTTTCAAAAAATCTTACTTTTCTGGTCATTTTTGACGAGTCTTCCATTATTAAGGCGTTTCTAGTCCAATCAATTTTGGTCATTTTGAACCATTTTTCTTCGGACATAATTTTGAGGTCGAAAAATCGTTCACAGTAAACGAATGCATGTCAATTCAAAAGAAAATAAAATACAAATTGTATATTTACGCATATAAACCCTAAAATTGCGTGAAAATATACGTATTTGAAATGTCTGAAAATATTGTTTCAATTTTTCCGGTTATAATGTTTATTTCACTTGTCCCGGGTCAATTACACTGAAAATAATCGGACGCAGAGCACGTGACCCCCATGACCTCGATATGACCTCGCTCGCCATATCCGCTCAGCTTTCCAAATTGAATTAATGTTATTACAACTATCAAAATAGGTAATGATGACCGAGATAACCTTGATTTTGTTCCATTCACACGCCCCGTAATCTGTTAAAGCATGACCATTGTAGATCCAGCAAAGTTGATCCGTCCGAGATGGACCGAGGCCGTCCGGGTGACCATGACTAGGTCGCAGCGCTTTTGATGCGGTTAATTTGAGCTTTTCGATACATTTTGAGGCTTATTTTGCGTTAAAAATTGCACATGAGCCAAAATTTACAAAAATGAGAATTTTCGGAATTAATTTGAATATTAAATTGTATTGTTGCGGTTGGTTTACTCATTTTCAGCTGCTTGTTTAGAGTATTTGCTCTCGTATTGTATCCATCAATTGGCAATCAGGCTATAAAACCACAAAATTGAGTTTTTTCTTGAATGAACATGAATAAATCCGCGTCCAGTGTGTTCGAAACAGATGTTCAGACTAGAGTAAGATTACTAGGGAGTAAGGGATCTGGACACACGCGAATTGAAAGATTATATAATTGGACTGTTAAGTTTACAACATGCCAAAATGGCGGATTAGAAACACAAATCACGTGCCACCCCTGTCCGTACATGTACGAACATCTGCTGAATACGAACAAAATTAACGGGAATACGGTTTACCTACATTTTCTGTCACCTTCATTTTATGGGGCGTATATTTTATGTCTAATTTTAAGTTTGGGCATCTATAGACCCCGCTTTGGTGATTATTTTAAATCATGAACCTATAACATGTCCATCTTTAGCCTAAATAAAAATATTTTTTTAGTTGAGTTGACTTAGATTCTGAGCCCATTTGAACGTTGATTATTAGCTGTGATCGGTAGGGATGTCTAACTGAACAAGTTTGATTTGAGTACAAGTACAGTATTCTAGATTTGAATTTGATTCATGTGATATGATGTGATGACTCAATCTTGGGGATTTTTCACATCGGCA
>SCLD01136185.1:0-23840 GCA_004367895.1 Oikopleura longicauda
TAATTTACAAAATACACATGTGATCGAAATTCAATGATCGTGGCCAAAGAAACGGTCATTCTTCGCTTTGAAGGGTCAAAATGACCATTTTCACAATTTGTCAAAGTAAAACGTGATTATGACTCATGATTTATGACATCATAACACTTCGAAACCATAGTCGTGTTGAGACGACGGACGGAAATTTAAGCTTGGGCCGTCCACCTCATGAACGGATTCAGACGCTTGACAATAATAATTTTAAGCCCGGCGAACGGACGGATTTTTGAGCATGGACCGTCCACCTCATGGACGCGGGCGGACGCGGACCATGAATATCTGTTTGAAAACAATATCTGTTTGAATATCTGCATGAAAACCGGACGGAGGTGGACGGGTTTTCTAATATAAAGTTACCGTTTTGATGAATTTCATAATAACAAATGCATAAAAATACCGTTTTTTGAAATAAAAACTAAATACCAGAGAAACGGTAACTTTATGAACCTGACCAATGGTAACTTTATGATGAAACGGTAACTTTCTACCTCAAGACACGGTTATTTTAACCCATAAGTTAAGTTTCTGACGAAAACGGTAACTTTATTTTTTTTCGATTTACCTTCGGTTGAAAGTTACCGGTTTAAAGGGATATAGTTACCGTATTTTGTCTAAGTTACCATTTTTTCAGTAAAAGTGACCGCTTGTCTTCCGAAATTACCATTTTTATCAGTAAAAGTTACCGCTTGTTGTCCAAAGTTACCGTTTTGAATCGGGTCAAAGTCACTGTTTATGTTAGGTCAAAGTCACCATTTTTTAGCAAAAGTTACCGTTATTAAGTATAGATAAGTTTATGGTAAAAAGTTACCGGTAATTCATGATTCATTGTCTTGCATCGGAAAAAATAGAAGGCAAAACTTAAATTTGCGCGGATTATATTGTGTATGGATTCATGGACGTAAACGGCCGCCCGTTCACCCGTCCACTTGTTCACGTGGACGGATGCGAATGGCGGACGAGATCAATAAGCCACCTCATGGACGCGGACGGACGCGGACCATTAAAGTTTGTCATAAGCGGACGAAGATGGACGGCGGACAAGATTGGCCGTCCATCTCATGGACGGATTCGAACGACGGACCATCGAAATTTTTGATTAGTGGACGGAGGTGGACGGCGGACAGGATGGACTGTCCACCTCATGGACGGATAAAGACGCCGGACCATAGAAATTTATGATAAGTGGACAGAGTTGGACAGCGTACAAGATTAACCGTCCACCTCATGGACGGATTTGGACGACGGACCATAAAAAATCCGAAATGTGGACGAAAGTGCACGAAAGTCCGTCCGTGGAGGCCTGATCAGTGACCCATTTTCAGTCAGATACTTAAGTTTGGCCACTCTTAGGGAAAAATCAAAAAGCATACGGTATGAAAACCAAATAAGTTAAGTCTATCCTCAAAAGAAAATACAATGCATTTTCTGGTGAATTATTTAGTCTCTGATATGTGCCCTCCTATGTTAATTTATTGGAAAGGGATGATATCACTTCATTTAGATCAAATGAAGTCATTTCACAGGCCACTTAAGCCGATAGATAGAAATTATATTATAGAATCATCCAATCAAAGGTTGTCTTTTGCAATCAGTGCTAGTGTGAAATGTGGTGACGTCACTGCCGACCAAGCAAAAATTTCAATTCCATATGTTGTTAAAACTGTCACTGATGCCAAATTCAGCAGTTTGGAGGATATGTATGCTCTCTCAACGCTTTTGGGAGAATTTTTGGTCCGATATCCAGGTATATACATAATTTGTTGGTATCTTATGAGTCATATAATATGACTCATATTCTATGACAATTTAAAAATTTAGAAAAGGTTTGGACAATGATTGACAGAGCTTCACCTGTCACAGTATTTGGAATGATCCTTTCCCATCCATTGGAATCAACAATGCTGGTTCGACGGCTGCTAAAGTAAGTTATTTTCCTTAAAACTCATAAAGAATGGTTCAAATTCGAATTTTTATTTATTTAGACTGAGCAAGCACAGTGAAAAAGAAAAGTGGAGAGAATCATCAAAAAGATTTTTGCAAGAACATTTTTTCTTGCTATGGATTATCAAATGTGCAGGTCAGTATAGCTTTTTGGTGCAGTCTCTTTAAAAAAGTCTCTTTATTTCTAGAAAAAATGGGAGGTACGGATACGATGCAACTGGGAGTTTCAAATACGATAATTGCAATTGTCTTCGAGTTTGTTGATAATGAAGATTTTGAAACATTCAATATCAAAATTGATACAATGGCTGAAGAGTTGGAAACACCAAAATTCTTGGAAAGGCCTTGCCGGGCTTATATTTGGCAATTTTTACTTTTTTGGCATAGGAAAAGGATCTATATTGAACAAAAAAAGAAAATTGAACATAGTACTATGCTTGGAACTTAACCTACAGAAAAAATGATTTTCTAAGTCCCTGCTGGTAACCAATGGGATCCTTATGAGGCATTATCTAGAACCTGACATGGAAAGTTGTCGTGCGGCATGTGCATTGGAGCTCAACAAACCCTTTAAATCTATACACGAATTCACTGTACGGTTCATGAACGCACTTTGATAGCAGATGCCTTTATTTAATTTTTTAAAATGACGCATAATAAAATGGCGAATAAACTTCGTCAGAACCATGATAGCTTTCTCTGATTCGATTCATATTCGAATCATTATAACTATAATCATCTTCGCCAAAATCACCCATATTATCTGTTAGACTTTGTGGTACTGTTGGTACATATCCAGTGAACCCCAGTTTCATTTCTAAATGCATCTGTTTCAACTGGGAATAGGTTGAAAATAGTGTTAGTGAAGATATAAACTCGGGTCAACTTACCAGTATCGGGATCTTGTCCATCAAAATTTGCTTGACCCCATGGTCCGACAGCAATAGGACTCACTGTGACAACAAATGTTAGAATAAATTTCATCTATCTTTCTTTATTTTCTAATGTTATAATTCTCAGAGGATTATTAATCTGGTTGATTGAGCTGTAGTTGACCAAATTGTCCTGTCTTTTTATAGATGGAGAAATAATTAATATTTAGGAAACAACTAATGTGTTGTACGCAGTTGAAAGTTTTTAGAGCTCGAGTCCATTTAGAAGTGTTTATCTCCTTTAGAATACTTATTTGTTTTAAAGTTAATTCACAGTCGAAATTTAAGACAAACGGATTTAAACAAATGAAAACGGAACATAACCTCGAAAGATGAACGGAAAATTGTGGCAAAGGGTTACGCTTTGCCAAGTTACCGAGGTTTTTCGACAAACCTAACAGCTTATGAATTGCATAGATAAAAAAATTTGAATTGTGCACAGTACCCAAATTCAAATCCTAAGTTGGATCTTCCTTATTTTGAATATAAATACGGTATTTTAAATACCCCATATAAATATTCATTGAGCAATAACATCCATCATGAATTCTGCTGAGTTTGGGCCACATATAATATCTGACATATTCCATATGCTGTTGAAATTGTCGTGGATTTGCCTTGTTATTTTCCATTTGATCACATGGTTGAAATTGCTTTTATTCTAGCGTACTATTGAATTAAGTGTAGGAGAAAAAGCTGGTTATTCAAATTCAGACCAGATCTGGTCAGATTGTTAGTAAACGCTTGATAAAAATGATCAAGGTCCTAGGTCTGACAACCTTCGAGAACCCCAAATTGAAATGAAAAAAATCCATAATATTTTATATTTTTTTCAGTGTGAATTGATTAGGTTTAATAAAGCTGAGCGAACCTGTTTGAACTATTTTTCCGAAATGATAAAAATTAATAACAATGGTAGCTAAAATGCTACTTATTTACAGTGTACTTGCTTCCACTTCTGTTACTGATGTCACTTTTGACTTGAACGACTGTTTACTGTTTACTTATTGCGAAAGGATAATTTATAAGTTGTAACAAGTATGGTACAAGTAAGGTATTACCCCACATTGAACCACGGTCTAGTCAAGGTGGAGTTATATCATACCAAATATCATATATATGACAGTTTTACAGTTTAAACAAGCTTTTATTTTTGACACTGACCAAGCAACCACCTTGTCACGATCGATTATTTGAGGCTCCAAGCGTATTTGAAATCTAAATCTCGTGTTATCTCACAATGACATGTTACATCACATCTTTATTTTGCATTTACATTGTATAATGAATTTTTTCATTATTCGGGTCAGCTTATCGATTTTATACAAATAATGTCTTATCATCCACGCTTTTCTATTTGTAAGATTACATTAACATCTTGTATTAACATCTAAATGGCATATCCGCTGTATACAATTTAAGTTTTCTAAGATTCAAAGTCTCGAAAGTATAAGCATTAATCTATATTTAGTTAACTTCCGTTACCTTTTCTGACTATTTGCACAATATACGCTGTGCATCGATAATAATTCGGAATGATCCATCTGTAAAATCATAAAGAAGTGTTTCCTTTTTGACTTTTCAAAGATGTGTGACGTCAGACATGCTGTGTTCGAGTGAATTTTATTTTTAGCACTTTGAAATAAGAAAGTCGTTATTGACAATTCAGAATTCTGATATTTACATTTTTAATTCATTTTAACGCCAGTGCATTCGTTTTTAGATCGTTTTAAGAGATTTCCACAAAATCAGGTTAGAAAAATCTTAAGGCTAAATTTTATCGACTTAATACTTAAAGGCTAACAGTTATTTTCTTTTACTTATTACTTATAGGTTGTTGCCGTTATTTGTTCTAAAATCGTTTTTTTTTTAAGATTAGAAATAACTTCGAAATCAACAAAAATAATGCAGTAGATTAGTATTGGAAAGTGCATGCTACACTTTCTAAGAGTCCACTATTAGGCGTTTTCCAGTGTTGAATTTGGGTAGGCGATGAGCGTGTGTTAGGATATACTGAAATATTGCTTATCACATAATCAAAGGTGTCAACTATAAACTTTATTTCAAGTTTAAACTTATATTTGACCAATTGAAGGCACACACAATCACTAAATTAAAGAGAAAAATTGCATTTAAGAAAAAACGAAGATATTACCCCATTTGGTGAGTTTTTTTTTCGCCGGCCTTGGCCTCGTTTAGACCAGTTGTTGTGCGATTAAGACCTCAAGTTCATGTCTATCCGCCAACTAGAAACCTAAAAGATGCCCACATAGTACAATAAATAACAATCACGAAAATGAGGTTTTTTCCAGAAAAATTCAGGTTCTTAGTTAAGTCAAGTTTAGTCGGGGTAAAAGGGTTTCATTAAGCTGAGGTCGCGTACTTAGTCAGTGCCTTCGGCACTTCCACCCCTAATGATACCAGACATATGGTTATATGAATTCAGAGACCAGATTGTAATAAATGGTGGCGCTTGATTAATTCGATTTCTTGTTAGCCACTTGAAAAGCTACTCGTAATTTATTGTATCTACTCGTTTCAAGTTTAGTGTCATTTGTTTGCCCCAAATTAATAATTCGATTGTTGTCTAAATTCGAACTTGGCTTCATAAAAACATAAGTTCTGATGTAAATATTCCCATAGTTATTCACTGCATCAGAAAGAGAAGAATTTCAGGAGGAACAAGAGAATTTAGATGATATTGATTACTTTTTATTGTATCTTGTGCATATATCGGGAAGCAAAACTGAAGTGTCATAAAAAATTATATTTTGGAAGTGACATTTTATAAATGTGTCAAAACGTCTGTGACTGAGTAGTTTTATTTGGGTGGTAGCATTAAATTGATAGAGGCTGTGTTTGTAACATGAGGTCATAAAATATCAAGATATAACCCTTCATCGATACGGTTAATAGCGTGGGTGTTACATGACTGGTGACATTTAATATTAAACACCTCAAGTCTCGGATCACCCACCGAGACGCTCCCAACGTGGCCAAAACGGGTCCTGCTCCGTTCCACAACATTCCATTAAACGAACACTATTAAGATGCGATAACGGTATCCAGTCAATGCAAACGGCACCATAAATGGCTGTTGCTGGCCATTTTAGTCCTTCAAAGTCTCCACTATGTGGTGGTATAAATTTATTCATTCAAATTCCTGAGGGCGCTGAAGTGAAAGATCATACACTTTTAGGAAATGCTTTACTATCGACTAATTTTCCGCATTTTTTGGTATTTCGCGGAGATTTTCGATAAAAAGCTTTTGTAAGTTTGTTTAACAGGAAGTCGGAGAAGACATGTTTGTACTGCAAAATCTAAATCAGAAACAATTATCGAATGTACTTTACCTCAACATTCAGCAGAAGAAGCTTGTAAACTGAATCTTATTTTACTTGACGCCAAAGAAAAACAAATTATTTCGGATTTCGATATTGGATTTGTTCAATATAGCAGAGACCAGGTGAGAAACCACTCATAATAGGGTCACTTCCGGCCATCCTAAGCTAATTTCGGTTGAAAACATCTGGCTTCAGAACCTTGACATTAGATTCTTTGGCCATGATTAGGATAAAAGTGTCTTGCGACATGCTTACCCATCGATAATAAGTTATAGTCTTCAATAATCCTGAAAAGAATTTACAGGAGCGCTCATCTGGAGTGCATAGACGGAAGCGGCCAAAAGACTCTTAGGAGAAAAATCACAGACCACCCATTAATCAGGCTATGATTGAATTTCCAAATTCTCACCTAAAGAGCCATTATTTTGTCAATAAAAATCATACATTTTCCTCAAACCACGGTCCAATACGTATACACCCAACGATGTCTTAGTGAAACTAAATACGAAAACTAAATCAAAATTATTAAGACATACTATTTGGCACTTTATCTGCAGAATTCCGTCCAAGATCTAGAAAGTTTAGAAGATTGGGATGAAATTAGAGGAGAAAAGTTTGCATTGGCTAATGAGGATTTTGCTGATCTTGATACAAGATTGACGGCATCATATTACGCACTTAGGCTGGTTTCGAAATAAAATTAACGAACATACACGAGCTGTACTTTGAAAACTTCACAATTTGTTTCTTAAAGTACTTCTACCTTCTGGAACAATGGAAATGTTTTGTGAACGAGAGGAGGGGAAAAGGCGTGGCAGAATTTTTACGAAACATTTATGTCCCAGAGGGTACAATATTAAATCATCTAAGATAATCTACTGTTCGACGATCGGGAATCCCAGCACAGGATGCATTTAGGCTTATTATTATCAATTTGAGGCGTTTCTAGCATATTGTTTCGAAATCGATAACAGCTTAGCAGAAAATTGGTCCTTACTGGGAAATTGCCCGAATAAAGCTGCTCAAAAACGAGAAACATTATTTCATTTTGGTGCTCGATTGGGACTCACAAAATTCGTCAGTCTTTTGCTTAACTTCAATGGTGCTAGAAAATGTCTCTCTATTCCAAATCGACATGGCGAACTGGCTTCCGGATTAGTCGAAGAACGGCAAGGGACATCTTCTCAACTTTATAAAATTCTGTCTTCGCCTGCCGATATTGAAAAGAATCGATTACTTGTATCAGATGTTCAACCTATTGGTAAGTTTCAGTCTATAATAGTGCTCGAAAGCTGTCGCCCATTATACCAACCGTAGCCTTAAGTTGACCGTAGGCCTCAAATTCACTCATTGGTCAATAGCTTTTGACCAAAGGGGTTAACTTGTCGTATCTCTTAAGGACATTCCTCTTAAAATCGTTAATTAAAATAGCTTTGAAGTTTGCTTTGAAGTGATAGCACATGTCATTCATTCTGCTGCATCTTAACAGCATCTCAACTCTTGAAATTGATCTTGTATCCTGATAAATAACATTTCAAGACGATTTAATAGGTTGGACTCCTAACCGTTGGAGGAGCAACAGTAAAATTTCAATTATGGTATTTAAGGTCACGATGCTTGGTTACGTCACGATCAACGTAATTTATCAAATATTGAAATTTCGATAGGTACAAACTCATTGCATGATGACATTTTCAAATATTATGAACATATGGATAAAAGTAAACCATGTTTTATTCCACTGGCAGCTGATTTACCAGAATTAGAATCTTTGTCGACAGCTGAAAACATAAATATTGATACCGGAAGTAAACCGGATGTACAAATGAAGCGGATTTCGAAATCGGACGTTGGAAAAAAGACTCAAATGAAGACTAAAGAACGAGTCTTTCCAGAAGTTGTATTGGATGTTGTTCTAGAAGTCGCCCAACCTGAAACTCATAATTCAATTCAGGAATTTTTTTCAAGCATCCTTTTCACCTTTTGACCACACTCGTAAATTATGGTTCTCTTAATTACTAGTTCACTAGAAGAGCTAACAAAATAGACAAAACGAATAATTGAAAATTAAAAAAAAGACTCCGAACAGCTTAGCAACAAGTCTGGAAACAAGCTTGGAAAACTTGCAAGCAGTTGGCATTGTGTCTAGTACAAGATCAATCAGCGATAAAAGTCGAAGAGGAAGTCAAATCACTCTTCATCTTTCTGATTCCACATCTTCTCCAGACCTTGAAGACTTGGATCAGATAAAGGGACCTGAAGTTAAACTTAGACAGAAAAAAATTCTTCGCGAGACAGAAGATTTTGATCTTATGCCTGATGCCAAGGTACGTTTAAATTCTCAAACACGAAACTCAACTTCCTGAACTCACCTGAACTGTAATTATTATGAATTGAGATAAACTTTTCAGCGGCGGTCTATAATTCAATCGCAAGTGACTGAAAGTGGCGAAAGAAGACGATCATGGCATGAGTCAGAATTAAGCATAGATCGTGTCAATGACTCGTCTTTCATTCCAAGGTAACTGTGTGGTGCTTTCCAGATAATTAGTTTATACAGTCATAAGTTTCGACTTGTCACATAATTATATGTCCCTATGTTTTTGTATTAAAAGTATTTAAATGTTTTTCATTCAAGATCCCGGTCATATGAGCATATTGATGAGCCAGATATTCTAGACGAAGTGTTTGCATCAAATAACGAAGAAAAGGCGCCTCTTGTGGTCAATGTGAATACGGATGCTGTCATACAGATAGATGAGATTTTAGCTCGACGGCGTAAATCCACGAGTGATGGACGCCAGAGACGAGCAGCGATTATTATTGAAGCACATGACACCAATAGAAGTGATTCGCATCCAACTGAACATAAAAAAGAACGTCAAACTACTGCCCAAACCATTGTACCGAAGAAAATTCAAGATATACGAAAAGGTTCCGTTGTCAATATTCTCCGTGGTATTTCAATTCCAGGACAACGAAAAGGTCGGACGAGGAACAAACTTTCACGTGGTAAAACGAAGAACGATGATGGTATGCCTGTTATACACTCAGATACAGACACAGAATCAGATAATAGAAGACTAAGATCGTTAGATAGAAAAGTTCGAAGAAATGAATCCAATTCCTCAGCGGATAGAACGCATTCAAAAGAAAGAAGTTCGGCCTCAAGAACAAATTCAATGAAGAGTACCCAGGTAAAGTATGAACCTCATATAATGTGTTTTATTTAACATAATACGAAACCGATATATCTAGGCAGACTCTTTCGATAGTGATTGCAGTTCACACTCTGATTTCGAAGAGGATATCGAACTGAATGCATCGGATTTACCAGATACGTGGTACAGGCTAGGGTTGAAAAAGTATTTATAGTAAAACTTAATAAGTATATGATGTAAAGCTCCTATGGCGGCGTCCAAAGTATTTTACGACACCTCCAAAGTTACACTGATCAGAAAAACGCATCTCATCCCATAACCGATAAAGGCGAAATGAAACGTCAAGAAATTATTTATGAGTTAATTCACACCGAGCGTAATCATTATCGTTCGCTGAAAATAATGCAGAAGATTTATATTGGTCAAATGAGAAAAGAATTAAAATTCCCAAAACAAAAATGCGCAAGATTTTTCCCTGACTTGGAAGAGATGTTGCAAATATCAAACGAATTGCTGAAAAGATTACAAAAACGACAAAAAGATCAAAAACCAGTTGTACATCATATAGGCTAGGTTTCATTCTTGATAATTAATATATTGATAAACAATCGACATAAAATCATGATACAGTGGTGTGCGGGTATCTCGGAAATATTTGGACCAAAAATGTTTGGGAAAATCCGACCAAAAATTGGCGTGCCAAAGATTGACGAATTTTACGAATTGTGAGCACTAGTCAAATGCGTCAATCTTTCGCACACCACTGTACTTAGAACCAAACTGTGCTGCTCAAAATACTACCAAAAGACTTAAGCCAATCATTTTTGTTAAACCTGTGAAAAGCCGATGTTCTCCTTGATTATTGGAGTTCAGATTGGGGCGAACGCAAGTCTCAATCATATGGCAAACTGTGTTCACAACAGCAGGAGAGTTTGAAATACTATAAAGATGAAATAAAAAATAATAAACGATTCAATAATCTAATGCAAAAGTTGTCAGGAAAAGTTGACATTTTTGATCTATCTTGTCACAAGATTCTTGTGAAATTGTCCACAAAAAAGATGCTGCAAAATTGTCACCCTCGAAAAAGCTCACCACCTAACCAAAAGACTTGACATTCCCGGTTGCATACAGGTTGTGACCCAAAGATTGACCAAATACCCGATTCTATTGGAGAATATAATAAAAAGTACCAAAAATGACGGGTAAGTATTGATTGGTTTACTCCGAATAAGTTAAAAATATATTTGCAGGGAGGAACGGGCGCAAACCCAAGAAGCGCTAAGAAAAATAAAACAAATAGCTCAATCGGTCGATGGAGAAATGGCAGATCATAGAAGGAAACTTCAATTCGAAGAAATCATCCAAAACTTGGATAAAACATCTTGGACAAGATATAAAGATAAAAGATTTACGAGAAAAGATTTTCTCAATCGAAAACTTTGGTGTCGTTTCGATGCTATTCTACGCGAAAAATCTAGGGTCAGTACCGAAAATCAAAAAATGTCGGTAATTATTTAAGAAGGGATATAGACTTTATAATATAGTCTATATTATATAGTCTTTCATATAGATATTTAAATATCAATAGGTTGAATTCCGGGATTAGAAATCGACATAACTTTTTTGGGTGAGCGATTTTTTGATTTCAAAAAATGGGAAATGAGTCATTTCAAATGACTCAGTGAATCGCGCTGATTCTGAAGATATCCATTTTTTTGTCCGACTCCCTGAGATTTTCCAAAATTTTTTTCTCGTGATTCATAACTCAATATTTAGTCATTTGACGTTGTGGTTCTTATATTGGAAGATCTTCTTACTCTTCTTACTTGCAAAAATGGAAAATATTCTTTCTTTGCAGAGTCCAACTGTATGCTAAGTCTTGAATGGCTTCATCATTCTGAAAACGCAAAAGATTCGTCCAGGTAAGACTCTTCTATAAATCAGTCTTTGATTCACATCATTCACTTTAGTCTTTATATCATGGGATGGGGTAAAGATGAAAACGATACAATGCTATGGGATTTAAAGACCCAGTCAACTTCCGATCGCTCGAATTTAGTTAGCCAGATTTGTCTGGCAAAGAGCCATGTGCCCAAAGATGGCGTCGAACAAAGGTTAGATTTCGCAAACCCTTCACGGAAGCATCATTTTATAAGTACAACCTGTAATATAGCCTGTAAGATTCAAAGAATAAGGTATTAACTACTTAATATAGACGGCGAGATGAACGAAAATTTGAAGAACTTACGTCACGACGAAAGAAACTGTCTTATGAACTGGAACATGGATCAGAACAAATTAGAAAATGGATTTGTGATATTGGTTCACAGCATATTATTCCTCATACAGTCAATCCAGATATTACTTTTTTTGAAGTTCAAAAATTATTCAAGCAATGGCACGAGATATCTGACAAATTAACAAAAGAAAAAAATTCAGGTAAACTACAGAGGCTAAAATATGATGGGATCAAAATATACCCTGGTGGACATCTATTTCTTAGTAGATGAAATCCTCATCTTCTCTATTGTTCACATTCGAAAAGGCGTGGGCGGTGTAAGATTCTACTAAGAAATAGATGTCCACCACTGGTAGATCGGCCTCCAAATTGCGGTTCTCACTTTAATTCGTTTAATTTATTTTTTTTTAAACAATTCTCACGAATCAACCTTCAGGTAAACTTGAAGTCGGTTGTGAAAATGGAAAGTTTCTACAATCTTGCAATCAAAGCTATGGAGACGAACTTAATCAGTTGATGACTAAACTGGAAGCATATATGTACTCAAAAGAGGAAGCTCAGATGGAGTTGAAAAATCAATTAGCTTTGGTCAATAAATATGCAGGTTTCCGTGGCAGGTAAAATTTATATATAAAGTACTATCATCGTTGAGGATGATGAAGCAGGCGTGGGCGGGATGGCTCTTTCTCTTCCATTTTGTCGGACGATTTCATCATCGTCAGGACGTGCACCACGTTACTAGGATTCCAAATCTAGGATGACTAGATATACTAGTACGACATAGATATACTAGTAATATAATAGTAATATAAGCTGAATTCCTAAATACAATTAAATTGTTTGCTTAGTCGTGGTGTTTTACAAATGGAGCAGGCACGATTATTAAAAGCTCATGAAGAAAAACAAAAAGAAGTTCAAATAGTTCGTCATGATTATGAAATACAATTAGAAGTTCTTAAAGCTAAAGAAATTGCTCTCGAAAATCGACTTGCTGATCTGGCTCGTCGTGAACAAGAACAGCTAGAATCAGAAGCTGTGCTCAAGTATAAGGCACTGTTCGTTTTAATGTTACAGCTTCATTTTATTGGTTTTTGGGGCGGACAAACCATTTATTGGTTAATAGTAACATAGATGAGGTCTTAACTGGACAGCTAACCTGCCCTAGTTAGCGCATCTTAAATGAACATAATAAGTGGGAAGAGTTTCACAAACATACAGGACTGGAGTCTTCAAATCGAAAACGACCAAAATATGACATGATGCCACGGCCAAACCTAGCACCAATTGAAAATGGTAAGGATGAAGCTCCCTTCAAAACCTATTCAGTTTAAAAAACACAAGCTCGTTTCATTCAATGTACACTAGCAACTGATAATAAATAACATAAACAAACATTAACCAGTCACTTATTTTATACAGCTCAAATTGTCTAGAGTCTGTTTTTTTTCAAGACAGATAATCTGCCGGTCAAAGCAGCCGGTGTTGAGTCAAACCGGCCGATGTTTGAGTCAAAGCGGCCAATGTTTGAGTCAAACCAGGCCGATGTGATTTTGAAGGGTTAGGGTTTATAAATTTGGGTTAGGGTAGGAGGGCGAGTATCAAAATAAACTATGAAGTTTAAGTCTGGCTCTAGAAAACCTGGACATCCGCTTTAGCCCTTAGGGTACATCGGCTGCTTTGACTCAAACATCGGCCGCTTTCGACCCTACTCCATCTGCCGCGGACGTGACGAGAGTTTTTGCGTCAACTTATTTTATTCTGGTGTAACACTTTTTCAGTAGCAGATGTTTGTATTTTAAAGATTGAAAGTGCAACAAGAAAGTGAACCGTAATAGAATAATTCAATGCGTGGTATTGGCAGTGTAAATTCCAGATTGGTATCCGGCTATAAAGAAGCTCAATAAAAGTTGACAGAGATCTTCATCGGCACCAGGTGGGGGAGGAGGTATGAGTTCAGCAGCAGGCATCCTTGGAATTCGTTTTGTTGTCGAGACAGGGGATGAAGTTTTCCTTTCTTTTCGTTTAGGTTTCTTTTCCGATCTTAAAAAAGTTGATTCCGTTTTTCAAAACATAATAGGTATAATTCCCTGAAGAAGGCACTTCTTAGAATGTGTACACAGTATACGACTACGCTGATTCCAAAGCTGTTATCGATTTTTTATCCGACTAACCAAGAGCTATAAGTGCCAAGCCAAGTAAAAAGGCTCACCACTGACTCATATCTGAGACCATACATCCCAGGTAATCGTACCTATAAACAAGATAACGTTTATTAAAAAACATACTTTTTCTGTTGTGACGATTCTTTCTTGTTTTTTTCGGGAGCATCAAATAAGTGCCGCGTTCTTTCATAATGATTATATGGATTCTCGTCGCCATCTTCGCCTTCAATCACTTCAACTTCTTCGATTTCATCAATCGTTTTCACTTCTTCATTTCCATAGAATTCGAAGGTCACGTGATAATCCCCTTTGTCAATCTGAATGGTAAATGGGTCTGATTCATCGGTCGGTATATAAAAGCGAAATCTGCAAAAAACACAACAAAGTGAAAATAACAAAAAAAACACCATAATAATTGTTTCTAAAATTTTACCTTTGTGATAATTGCCGGGTAGTAAAGATCATCCTCGGAGAAAATAGCATAACATTTATCTCCATTCTTCCATTCTGTCTCCGCCAACAAATTCATCTTTCTCTAGCGATATTAATTCTCCGAAAGGTATGAGTCACCAAGTTTACTATGCACCGAAAAATCTTTGTCCGAAACATTCCTCTACGAAAGTAAAAATGAGTAATAATCTCATTGTCGAAAAGAATGAAAGCTTCATAGTCCGTAAATTTTAATTTTTTAGCAAGAGAAAAATTTCATGGGGTTATTTGGAGGCTCGAAGAAACAAAGTAAAGGAAGGGGTTCCGTTTATAGATTGAGGAAAAACATGTAATTTTGAGAAAACAAACGGCATGTAACCCCAGATCAGGAAATTTTCAAAATTCAATTCTAGAAATAATGCGTAACTTGATTGTGATAATATTTGAAATTAGAATAACATGAATGCATTGAAATATACCATAAACAAGATTATTGAAATTGTGAAAGATGGAAAACAAAAGCAATCGAATCTTATTTTATCATCAGAGATCGATCCAAGTGAAACATTTTCAATCTCGGGATGTGATATGGTAGATTGCCCTTCAGGCGTTTTCGCTAAATGTAAAAACCTAAGAAAGACGACATTGAATTTATCAAACAATCGACTAAGAGACTTGGGCAAAAAGAGTGATCTTGCTTATTTGGCTGGTTTAACTGAACTTGATTTATCAAAAAATTCTTTCAAGACATTACCTCCAGAGATCGAACAATTGGTTCTACTTCGTGTACTGAATATATCTAACAATCCAAAATTTGGAGACACAGAAATAATTACAAAATTAACAAACTTGGAAGAATTGTATATTCAGGGAACTCTTATCAAGCAGTGTCCAGATAGTTGGAGTAACTTGACTAATTTGAGGTCAGGCTAGAAATTCTACAATAAGCTTTAGGTAGATAAACATGAACAGATGTTCAGCCTATCAAAGACAAATAAAACGCGATAATAACTGTAAATTGCCAATCGGCGACGAGAATAAAATCTCGAAATGCAAAATTAATATGGATCATGATCCGTCAAAAGATGTCTATTTTGACTCGTGTAAACTGTGGGTAATTCCACCAGATCTATTCTTCAAAATGCGAACCCTTCAGAAAACCTATTTGAACCTTTCGAATAATCATCTTATTGAATTACACAACGAAACTAACTCACTTTCCGATCTAGTTAGGTTCAAAAGTCAAGAAGTCCAAATTGTTCGAGTTTCTACTACTGTAATAATAGTTTCAAGATATTTTTATTGTAGAAAAAAAATCGATTTTTGAATCAATTAAAAGCCGGAATTCATCATTTCGACATTTCGAATAATTGCCTTGGAGAAATCCCCGATGAAATAAACTCATTATTGTTCCTTACTCATTTGAATATTTCAAATAACTTTATTGAAAATCTTCCTTCTTCATTATTTCAACTCACTCAGGAACTTTGGTTTCAAATTTTATGTAAATTTCGGTTTTGATGAAAATCGTGCACGAATGAGAAAAAATCTTGCGATCGTGCGACAATAGTACGCGAAAGTCGAACCCTAGGCAAGTCTTCCCGATGGTGATTTTGCCTGAATTCCGCATAGAGACGACGAACATCGGTTAGATCCGCCAACTGAATAGACTTTACTGTCGACCCAAAATACGTGAATTTGAAACTGGAAGTGGTATTTTTGAAACTTTTAAAAGTTGAAATCCCTCAATGTTGATTTTAATCCAATTTGTGATGTACCCGAAGAAATAACAAACTTGAAATCACTTGACGAATTTACTTGCACAAGTACCAACTTAGAAGGTAAATCGTTATATTTGGAATTTCCAAATTCTCCAAACTTGAACAATATTAAGGTCTTCCGGAATGTGAATCAACAAAGAATTTTCTTCTCAGTCTTCCCTGTTTTCTGTCAGATTTTAGTCCTTCGGCTAGTACAAAATCACCAATCTCACATCTCTCATCACGTGATCGAAGTCGAAAAAGTTCAAAAGTTATTGATATTTTTGCACTAAATGAAGAACGCGAAAAACTTCAATATTTAGGTATCTTATTTTTATAAGTAGATGTTTTTATATTTTTTTTAGCAACTGAACAAACTCGAATGGAGGCCCAGGCTGAAAATGTCATGGCCAAACAGATTCTCGAAGAAGAAGCTTTGAAAGAAAAGGCTGCTCAGATTCGTGCAAAAGAACAGAACGACCAACAAAACTTGGTTGACTTGACACTTGCACAAGGAATGGAGATTCATTGTCAAAAAATCATTGAATAACTTTATTAAATAAGGACTGTTATCCCGATAAGGTTTAGAATTTCTCCCGTAAGACGCCGAGAATCGACGTTTTTATCATGATCTTCAGCGTGCTAAGGAAGAAGCCGATTTATTGTCGAAAGAAATGTTAGGTAGAGTTTTAAACTTTTTTATGGTTTTCCGATTTTCTGACCCGATTACTTTACCCTTGACAATCACCCTTTACTCGGTTTATTCGTGGAACTCGAAAATAGAATCATATGCAAATAAAGAACATGAAAGTATAATGGATTTTTTGAAACAAAATCAACAAGAACAGCAAGATTTTTTCAAAGTTACTGAAGAACAGATGAAGGAAGTTGATCAGGAATATTTAACAAATGCTATGCAACATTTATTCAACGAGAAAAACAAATTCAAACGACTCTACAGACAAGTTCAAATTGATGATGCGGTAACATCAAAAGTGATTCGTGATCATCTAGAAAATGAAACATTTAATATTCCCATTATAACAGAGGACTTAGATCCAAAAGGATTGAAAGAAATCGAAGAAATGCAAAAAATCGCTGTAAGAAGGCTACTCGAAGATCAAGATGAAGAACTTCTAAGTATTCGAAATCACGCCTTGAAAGTCGAGGAAGAACTTTTGGAATTGACACGACTGGAACAAAAGAAACGACAATTCGAAGATGAAGAGACTGCTTATTGGCTTGAACAACGTCGTCTCGAATTATCAGAAATGCTAGGAGTATTTCTCAAGCAAGAAAAAGAAAAAGAACTGCTGGCTCAAGAATTACTCAATAAAATGAACGAACAACGTGAACAAGATCAAGCAATGTTCTGGCTTGTCCAGGAATGTTTATACGAAAAAATGATATTTTGTTAAATAAATTATACTTAGCTTTAAGACTAATATCTTTAGATGCGCCGTCTGTCAATAGATATCAAACATTCGGGTCGCTTCGTTGCGAATTGGAAAAATAAGGATGACATAACGAATGATTAGTTCACACAAAAAACATATAATAAACTAATTCAAAGTTCCAAAGACTGCTAGCAGAAAAGCCTGTTGCTTTGCTACGATTACAGGGCAATCTAGAGCCAGAATTGGCGGCAGTTTTGCAAAGATCATGTGTTAGCGATGGTGTTTTGGAAGCCATTTCTTCTCATCGTATCACATTAGGATAGTTTTCTGGATATTTATGGGTGTACCAATCAAATTCCAGAATGCGATTTCTGTAGATCATTATTTTTTCTATTTAGAAATATTTTTTGAAACCTACTAAAGCACAATTGAGTTCGTTTAGTGAGGAAGATTTCAAGCGTATTGGTATTTCTAAAATCGGTGATATTACCCGATTAATGAATGAAATAAAGAAGGGTCCTCAATCAATAGCCAGTGCTCCAAAACAAATCGAAGATGGATGTTCAAACCCAGCAGCTCCAAGTATAACCGTGACGGTGCCGAGTCCAGTAGCACCAACAGCACCTCCAATAAGCGAACCACAAACTGAAACTGAGTCAGAAGAAATAGACGAAAATGAGGAGTGCTGTATTTGTATGGACAAGAGACGATCAATCGTATTTCTACCATGTGGTCATGTGTGCGCTTGTAGCACGTGCTCGAAAGATCTCATAGACTGTCCTTTATGCCGCGTTAAAATTCAACAAAAAATATTGATTTATAGATGAGCCTTATGTCCTAAACCTTATTTAACTTCAATCAAGAAAAATATTATACAACAGCTTTGAGTATTTGATTCTACTCTCAGGCAAAAAAATCTATAACCTTCCTTCCCTGTTTGCCTTCAAGTAGCATGCCTAGCAATACATGTTATGTCATTCTCAAGAATATAATTGTTATTTTATTAAGAGGCTAAGATGACGTCACTATCCGAGGCGTATGTGAATTATTGTATATCAACCGAAGGACTCGAGCTCGATAATAATCTTGCCGAAGTGTTTACTCAGGAAAGCTCCTCCACTACAACATAGGCACGTATCGGTGTAACTTGATAGCATATTATGGATAAGGAACCATAAAGGCCGACATTGAACTTTTGGAAGGTTCATTCAATTTATCTTTTTCCTCAAGAAGCAAGTCGATAATGGATGACGAAATGATTAATCATTTATTCAATATTCTTGGTAAAAAAATAAAAGACATGGAGATATTATCACTCAAATATCTTCCCATAACTGACATAGGATGTTCAAAAATAGGATTGGTCAATGAATACAATTAATCAATATTTATTGTCTACATATTATTACTTTGTCATTTACAATTTCTTTGACCAAAAATAAGCATCCGTCTTGAAAGAAATGACAAGCCTGAAAACACTCGATCTGACTTCGTGTGATATAAACAATAAAGGAATCATCGATATAATGCACGCCTTACCATTATCGAATATTAAATGCCTTATTTTATCCGGTAACAAACTTGAATCTGAATGCTGTAAAATAATTGGCGAAAAACTAATTCTATCACATCTAGAAGGGCTGGAAGTTGCTGATTGTGGACTCAGGATTTTTTTCATTGTGAATTCTTTGAAATATTTTTCAACGATATAGGGTAAATAAATTCTGAAAATTAAAAACAGCTACGACGGTATCATAGCAATATTCAACTCTATACGAGATCCTAATTCAAAGTTAGTAAAATTGGACATATCTGGATGCAAGCTGCTTGGCTGTGAACAGAATCTGGCTTATCACATTGAAGATTGTCTGAGAACGAATCCACGGCTGCAACGGTTACATATAAGAAAAGCCGGCTTGACCGACACTGCTGTTGCACGAATTGCAACTGGGCTGCAATTCACTGACAAGCTCACTTTTCTGGATTTGAGTGCAAACAAACTGTCGCGTGATAGCGCTGGTTTACTTTGTCCAGTTTTAGAAAAACTTGAAACTCTTGATTTATCATCGAATAGAATACAATCGGAGGGAGCTATTAAGATTGCTCAACGCATTATGGAATCAAAAATAAAATTAACTACACTAGGTAAGTATTACGAGTATACATAACCTCATTAACTGTATAACCATCTCACAATTAATTCTTGCTTTTAGGACTGAAGAAAGCAGAAATTGAGGATGATGGAATTCAAGCTATATTGAAAGCCATCGGTCACGAAAATTCGAATATTAGAAAAATATATTTATGGGGCAACAACGTAAGTTTAAACTATAAATTATAGACTATAATTGAGCTTTAGTTTCAAAAAAGTTATTTGATATTAAGTTTGCAAGTGGGGCATCTGCGCTTTTGACAGAACTTATGAAAGAGAGAAAAATATCTGAAGCCAATACAGATTGCCGTGCTAACTCTGCATTTCATCCCGATGGTGTCCAGCGCCCAGCGGAGCTAAACCGACAAAATATGACTGAACCTGGAGTCATATAAACCGATTATTTTTATATAAAAATATATATTTTTCTACCATTCATAAACGACCTGATAATTCTTGAAACTTTTTCAGAATGAGATCGAAAATAACAAGATCGATCCGGCCATATCTGACGAATAGCGGTACATTTGGTGGAAAATATCAAAAATTTGTTTACAATCAGAAAAAAGCTGATTTTCGACAGGCATGCGCATCTCAATATTATAAAGATGACAAGATTCGTGAAGCTGGTTCCCGGACATCAATTCGGCTGCAAGCAGCCGCTCTACTTTTCAATGGTAAAATGCCGACTAATAGTGACTTTATCGTGAGTCTATTTTTATTTGCATCTTATTAATAAAGCCTTAGAGATCTTCACAATACCTGCAGTCGGAAATGCCAGTTAGAATCGCACATAGAATTAAAGAATTTCATTATCTTCCTTTTATTGCAGTGACGAATCCTTCAATATTGAGAGTCATGGAACTTTACCAAAAATCATTTTACCGCGTATCGGAGTTCAATAATGGGAAGAAAATTATCAACATGGATGAAGGCGAAGAGTTTTCTTTTATTTTAGGTAACGAAACTCCCCTTAATAACACATAATTCATTTGCACTTCAAACTTTTATAATTCAATATAGAAACTTTTTTGGACGATCATAGCAACGTTATTGAAGATCTTTCGAACGGATTCCGTGAAGCTCATCCTCATATAGTTGATGCACAAGATGGCGACGGAGACGCTGCTCACGAGTTGGTCAAAAAGTTTCTAGATAAAAATCTTACATCGCGATTAGCAGGACGACTATTAGTACAACACCATTTACTTCTGAGAGATCAAGTCAATCGTGGAAGCTTTTCGGTAAGGTAAATTTGATCTCGAATTCTCAATGACCCTCATTAAATTCGATTTAATTCATCATGACTATAGCGCGATCGAATCGGTATAATTGAAAAGAAATGGCGTCCAGCAGACGAAATCATCGGTATTGGCGAAAAGATTTCGCAAGAGTGGTCTCAGTTTTGTGAAGCACCACCACGAATTAAGCTCAATGGTCATACAGAAGCTCAATTTCCATATATTCCTATGGGAATTAATTACATTTTGCAAGAAATATTGAAGAATTCATTCCGGTAAGAATCGTAATATTTTTATTATTTTCATAAACACATGTAAAACACTGTTTTCCTAAGAGCTAAACATCAGTTCGTTTTTAAAAATTACAGTTCGTTATGCATTTGAATAACTTGTTCCGTAGTTTTTTTCGTTGCTTGGAAACACATTAAACCCGAAGGAATATTTGGTTTTCCGTTCATCAAGTTAATTGCATTTTCGAATATACATTTACATTGATTATTATATGCCTTAATGACTGGTTTTATAATCTTTAGATCTTAAGAATTTTATCTCAAACTTTCGTGACGAATTGAAATATAAAGCCATAATCCTTGACATAATTTAAATTAACGCCTTTCAGTTCGGCTTGCTTCACCGCTTTGCCGATCTCTTGACAATAAAAGTCAGATCTTTTTGCGGCCACATCCAACCCCTTTGATGTATTTTTACCAATTTTTTGATAATGAATGATAGGCGAATTATATAGTTTTCATTGGTAATATTATCCTTAGTTTCAATATCTTGTTGAATAATTTTTGCTTCATGTGAAACAATTTTGCAAAGTTCAACTGCTTGATTCGCTTGTTTTTTGTCCATCACGCCAAACATTGATAACATACTTGGAATATTACAGTCCAAATATTTCATAATAGTTTCTTGAAAACCTGGTCCACCACTATTTTGGCTACAGGGGCAGGAACAGGCTTTCGCACAGAAGGCTTCATCCTGTAAAGCTTCACCGTTTACGGGAGAAACCCTTGCTAATACTGTAAAAGATAAGGTGAAAGCTAAAAATTTCATTTTCTCTGAAATATTAATTGTGATACGTAAAATGAGCGCCGATAATTTTAACGACGAGATGAATAATAGTAACGCACTAGTGATTTCTTTTGTACGCCATTCCCAAACAAAGAATAATTCCTACTCACTTTCAGTACAATACGGTCTAAAGCATCGTCAGTATTATTCTATACACGTACAAACAAAAGATAGAACTAGAATATTGTAGGTCTAAAGCCACGTTACTCAACAGTCACCCTACCGCTTGGCCATTTTATGGCCAAAATCAGGAAACGGACTTTTAAGTCCATTTGCACGAGGTTCCAAAAGGCGTCAACATTTCACTCTTAGATGAGAGAGAAAACGTTTAGGCACCGGCATAGAATCTTCCGTTAACCTTTTACTGTGCAAGTTTTCCGGTGACTTCCGGTCCAATCGGAAGCCACCAAAAGTTGCGTCTGAAAATTTAAGGGGAAGTCTTGGGGGGATTTCAGAGATCCAAGAATGTTTTTTGCCTCGAAAATTTCGATTTCGAGTCGAAATTCGATTTTTGAGCTCTTTGGCCAGAATATGGCCAAGCGGTAGGGTGACTGTAAACGGATTGGTTAATCTTCCAAACTGAAGCGTAAGTTAGTGTACTTGGTTTGAAACGTTTAACTTGTAGAAATAAAATACAGATAACCGATATGAATTTGTATTTCAAGATATGTCGTTTAGAGCTGTGATTGAATCTCCACATGCTGCACGTTCACCCCAACTACCATCAATTGATTGCACAATAGCCGTGAACACATCTGATTTCACTATTCGGATTGCCGATCGTGGGAAAGGTATTCCGCCAAGTGCACTGGATAAGATTTGGAATTATCATTTCACGACAAGCAGAGGGAAAGAATCAAATTCAAATATGCCAAATCTGAATCCAAATTACGATGAAAAAGGATTAGCGGGTTATGGAATCGGATTACCCGTTTCAAAAGCTTATGCTGAATATATGGGCGGTAGTCTCGAGATTAAGTCCATGGATGGTATTGGTTCAGGCATGTTTTGATTTCCACATTATTTGAATATTGATTGCAACAGATAACAGTACACTAGATTTTATTCTCTACTTGTGTTTTTGCTTCGGCATATCGGTTTAAAACTTGAAAAGACGTTTATTTGACCTTGAAACACATTGATCCAGCAGAAGGTGACTGCATCCGAATTTAATCATTTTACCTTTTACACTGAGACTCGTTCCTTTTAAACTCGTTATAAATAGGTTTCAATAACCAAAATATTCATTTTCATTGTATTAATTTGAACCGAAAAAAAACAAAAGTTTGTCCAAGCGTGTTTTTTTAGAATGAGAATGATCAGAGGAGGCGATTTGATCGGAGGTTGAAATGATTTTGAGCTTCATTTTTATTCAATTTGGGTCGGAGAAGTAATCAAAAATATCATCAACAAGATCGACAAAAAATTTCAAAAATTGTCAAAAGAGAAAGATGCTCCAGATATGCAATTGGAGTCAAAAAGTTTTTGGAAGTTCACATTTTGTCATTCTGGTTATTTTTCTCGCTGTAGCGAATTTATTTCTATTTTTTGAAGATAAAGCAATACGAAGTAAAAACAGGAATGTTTCAATCGAACGTGAATTGCGTTTCAAAATTACGTCTACTCATTCGACGTGAGACCGAGTCATAAAATTTACCTTCAAAATTATACTGTTCACTACGTGCAGTTTCGTATAAACTTTACGGTGAAATGACTTTACTAGATAGTACACAAATTACGTGAACTAATCTTAAGTTTTTTTTGGTTTTCAAGATTTTGAAATTAACTCGGGTAGAGGGATATCAGGCTGGCATAAGAGAGAAAGAGGAGGACAACTCCCCGAATACACAATATAGAGGGCGCCATTCACCCTAGTCCTGATATTGATAAGCTTTATGATCATTAATAAACTTCGGAGCTCGGCGGTAATATCGTTTTTTAAATTAAATTAAACCTTATTTTG
>SCLD01136296.1:0-23811 GCA_004367895.1 Oikopleura longicauda
GTCAAATTCGCAATTTTTACGTTCGCGATTTTAACATTGAATCGTTTTACATTAACGCGATAAATTGCTAGAATTTGAACTTTGGAAGAACTCACTTTTGACCGTTACCCAAATGACCGCAAGGGATCTTAAGTGACCTCACATGAACTTTTTCGAAATCAGAATGCAAACCAATTCCAAATAAGTCCAAAATTGCTTGTATTCATAGAGAAAAACTTATCATTAATATTTGGAGCTTAAAAATTGTTTATTTTGGTATGGTAAAAGTGCGGTAAAGTTGTGGCCAAATTGTGGCAAAGTTGTGGCATAGTGGTGGCAAAAGTGTGGCAAAGGTGTGGTAAAAGTTAAATGTTGAACCAATATTATAAATCTGTTGGATGAAATATATTGGAAGTGAATCAAAACACCTGAAACTTTTTTGATGATATTTTTTCAAAATTTTTTTTCCACGTGACTCAGATGCCCATGAAATATCTGGAAAATTTTTCCGGAAACTTTTTGGCCATTTTTGCGATTTTGGTCAGTATAGTCCTTTGAAAAAATCGTCAAGCCGGGAACGGGCGGGTACCCCGACATTGGTAGATATCAGACTTTATTCCGAGATTATTCAAAATTTCTGAATTTCGAAAAAATAGAACATGTCCGATATCTCTGGAACTACAAGACCGATTTTAAAAAACTTCAGTTTTCATAATGCGCCTTGTTACGCTGATTCCAACGATATAAAAATTTTTGAAATTTTTTCTCCAGGGAAAATTTTTTCCCAGCGGGAAATTTCCGACTATTTTTGAGAATATCTCCGCCTACGCGCAACGTAGGATGCTCAAATTATGACTGTGGGGGTTTTTACCAATGACAAAAATGATGCACTGAAAATTTTTTCGAAATTCAGAAATTTTGAATAATCTCGGAATAAAGTCTGATATCTACCAAAGCTTTTTGAAAAAATAGGGCCTTAATTTAGGGTAGATGATATTTAGAATTTGAGGTTTTGAAAATTCGAATATTCGACAAAAATAATGACGTAAATGGATGAAATGGGGTTAGGAGGCACGAAATTCTAGGACTAAAGAGATGACTCTGGTACTTTGTTTCTCGTGTTCTAATTCTTTATTTTCGGTCGCTATTTTATCGCTGGCTAAAATTTCGTGACATTCCAATCTCATGTTCGCAAGTCTCACAATTCGGATTTTTATAAATCATTTTGATACAAAAAATTAGGAAAACTGATTCTTCAAGAAAATTTTATCGAAATTTCATATCATGAAATGCACATTTTCAAGACATTTTCGGGGTTTTTTTTATCAATTTCCTGATATTCCTTATTTCTGATAAAAATTCAAAAATTGATTTTTTTATGCAAATGGAAATCAGTGGCTATCAGTGTCACCCTCAAAATTTAAGACATTTTCTATTGACAGTTACGATTTCGATATTTATTAACCACTATCTGGAAAATTGGTTATCTATACGGTCACACTATCTGAAGCTAACCTCATTTGGTCATATCCGGACTTTTCAACCTTTCATAATTAAATTCCATGCAATACGCATAATTTCAGGATCATGCGAAATGATGTCATAGGCATGTCACATGATGAAATGACCGTACAACTTGCTGAAAAGCGGAAAATGTTCATTCACATGCTTCTCACATGTTAATTTTAACATCTGTAAAACCATTTGATTCATATGATTCATATGATATGAATATAAAAGAGTGCTTTAAACTTAACATAATATTTTCGGTTAATTTTTTCAACCGCTATGATTACTTTCCATTTTGAAGAGTACAGTTTATCAGTACACGTAAGGCTGGTGATATCGCAACCGCAACTCAGTCCGCAACTGGCCAGTTGAGTAAAAAATTATTAAATTGAACTTCATTTATAACTTTCATGTATAGTTAGGTGATCATTTTCAAATAAATATTCCACGTTTAGTCGAATGGTGATGACGTCACACCAGGTTCATAAAACTTTCAGAGAATTCGAGTCGAAAAGTTTTTATAGGTTCATGCAGTCCGAATCAGGCAGAATATGTTCGGCGATGATAACCTGGGAAAATAGACGAGTGTTCGTTTCTTCGAGTGTTCGTGTGTTCGTTCTCAACGTGTTCGTGTTCGTTCACCCCTCATTTTAACATTTTGTTCGCAAGCGCACAGATACTTCAATTTCCGAAGAAATATTTGAACAAAAAATGTTTCAACAAATTATTAGAGAATCATTTCTATTTTATTTTTTGAAAATAACATTTAATGGCATTTCAATTGTTAAAATGACTCTAATTGAACACAACTATTCCTGCTTATAAGTTCTATAAAGCTATCGGGTTAAGTTTGCACCCCTTATGTCTGCTCTGTGTACGTATCGTAGTCGTATCAAGAAAATGTTTCAAGCGACTCCCCCTTAAATTTAATTTCCGACCTTTTGATAATGTCCACTCAAACCGGAAATGAAATCTTCAAAGGCAAACGTAAAAATAGGGTCACCTTTGCTACATGATCTTCTCGAAATCTCACAATTTTCGCATATTCTTATGTTTAAAGAATCAAAAACGTTAACGGTATAATTTTTTTTTAACGTTTATAATTTATAAAAAGGTATGGACATCATAAGCAGCACAAACGAAATTATTCGTGAATTTGAGTAGGGTTAACTTATAAAGTTCATTTTTGTGGTTTAGAAAATTGCTGTAGATTGAATATGAAGATGTGATCGGGTATTTGTTTCCCGTTTGGAAATCCGGATCTCTTCATAATAGAATGACAAAACTTGAATTCATGATCTTCGAGTATCTTTGATCATAATAATAGAACTTCTTCCATAATCAAGAACTTCTATATAACCGGAGACGCCGTTACGAACTAATCGAACTTCGACCTTCCACATCGGCCGCTTTCGACCCTACTCCTTTCAAGTTGTAAATAATGTATAATCATTTTGGGGATTCCAAAAATTTGTGAGTCTCACGCGTAGGATTAAATTTTCGCAAAAAAACGTATGGAAACATGTCAGTTGATTTCCTGACCAGATTTTTATTCTTAATACGGTGAAAAAATGTTTTGAGAATTTATTAAGTTTCGATACGTTTTTTTTGCGAAATTTTCACTCTGCATGTCGCGTTAAGATGGAAAAACAAATTCTTTATTTTGCATTTTTTACTATCAGTTCTTTTGAAAACATCGAATATATTGTTTGGTAATGGAACTGAGCCACTGATTGTTCAAACCGTTTTGTTGGGGTTTTTAATTAAGATTATCCTTACGATAAAAAAGACATAAAGTAGCCTTGAGCATGCGAGTTCAAGTTCAAAACCCATCTATACGAATCAATTTCGGGTACATATATCACCCCGAATCTGTTAACAATCACGATACAAGCTGATTCTGTAGAATCAACCCGGAAAAAACGTGGAAAGTTTCTTGCTTACAACCAGTTTCCGGTTACTTCCGGTCAAAGTGGAAGCCTTCGAATGTTCCGTCGAAAAATCTCAGGGGGAGTCCTGGGGTCTTTTTTATGATCTGTATTAGGGATCATCGTACTCAAAAAGTTCATTTTATCGTCTCGTGGTCCTGTGGAACCAGCACGAATCGTGACTGTTAGAGTTTAAATTATCTCATAAAGTTAGACATTATTTGAACTTCAAAATTGAAAAATTCTTGTGTCACTCGTGGATTCCGGAAGGATGCATTTTTTGAGAGTTCGATGGTCGTCACTTTGTCAGACTTTGATATTGACCAACTTTTTATTTTTTGAAATCATTTTCGTTGAAATTTTTAATATCAAATTAATTCGGTTAAGATGCTGAGAGCGTTATTTTTAATTTTTTAAAGACTCGAGGCGAGAAGATTATTTTTTCTTAGAAAAATAGGCTAATCATGTAACCCCTTTAAAATCTTGCCTGGCTAGGGACCATCTAAACTCTAGTAATCCGAATTCGTCTGATCGAAACATTGACCCAATCCTTCGATAAGTCAGCTTATGTCTTTTTTATCTTTCATGACGAATTTTGATCATAATACCGTTCGGACGTAGTTCAAGATTAATTTGAACAACGATCAAATTTAATGACTTTGAGAATTCAAATCTTCTGAATATCATGGTAAATTATCATTGGTAATAAGTCCCGCCTCTAAAAACAGATTATACAGGCAAGCTCAAGATTCAAGAGCATGACAAAATATTTAGTAGTTAGTGCCACTAACTCAGTGGCAAATTATTTTTCTAAAAGTTCGTGTACATTGTTAAACTCACATCGTTCTAAACTCGTCCTCGTCCCCACAGTTTCAGCTTTATCTCATTTCCATCCCGTCCTCGTCTCGTCCTCCTTCTATCAGAACACAACATTTTTCAAACTGGTGAATCATCAATAAATAAATAAATATTTATTTTTATAATTCTTATTTAATCATAGTCGTAGTATATTCTAAATGACATAATGTTCAAGAGGCTACTTGTACAGGTGGTTCATCAGCTTAGTCAGTTTGGAATCACATCTAACGCATCGAATCCAAGATTCAAATTCAAAAACCATATTCAATCGCTCAAATATGTCGAAACTTTTTCTCGGGGAACATCGGCTGCTTTCAACCCACATCGGTCGCTTTGAGCTCAGAAAGCGACCCACGAAACATCGGCTGCTTTGGCTCAACTATAGGCCGCTTCGAACCAAACGTCAGCCGATTTGACCCTAGGTCGGCCGCTTCGACATCGGCTGGCGATGATCGGCCACTTTCAACCCAACATCGGCCGCTTTGACCAGACATCGGCCACCTTCGACCGTACTCGTTCGTTCAGCCCAGAAATGAATGTTTCTAGTACATACAAACATTTGTTTTACGTTTTTGAATGACAAATGTTTTACGTTCATAACATTTCAAGAAATCGCCTATTGATATGCAGTTTTACGAAAATATCTAAAATATGCTTTACGAACAAGTTTCGTTTAAAAGCTGGTTGTTATCTGTATTTATACGATCGAGCAACTTAATTCTGCGATCAAGTGGTTATTTGCAATCAAGACATGTTCCATTAGAACTTAAATTAACATTATTTCGTAAATTATGATTTAAATATTGGCTCACTTCAATAAAAGAAAAACGGCGAAACTGCAACATCAAGGCCTCAGACAAAGAAAAAGCTCCGATTCATTATTAAGTATTTTTAGACAGAATAGTTCACTTCTTTAGGGGGTTCAAACATAAGAGTGAAACGCTTGATCAAAAGTTACCACACAATAGAGTGATACACTTTCATATGATTTTGCATGAAATCTTTATCACTCTTATGTGTGTCATTTTTAGGCTCCATTCTGAAGTTAAGGATCCTCACACTCATCTTGTGATCAAGTGTTTCACCTAATGTGTGATCCCCATATACAGAATAGGCTATACTTGTCTCGTTTGGTCAACGTAATACACTGCTACTTTCCACCTTTAAGCCCTCGGCTAAACTTGAAATTTCTTTACTCGTGAGTTCAACTTTGAGAGGATTTTTGAGTATCTTGCCAAAATAGAACATGTTCGAACAGGTGAATTTTCTTTATTTTTTCAACTAAACCACTATCGCGGCAAGATGAAAAATTAGAAGTCCGCTGTCTAGGTGGCATCTTGAAGCTATCTATGAAAAAAGGTCAAATTTCCTCAATTTGGCTGAACATTATCTTGGTTCTTTTCGTAATAATGGTCATGTTTTCCGGAAAATGGGTAATTCCGTTCAAAAATCGTTTTGAAATAATCTTTGTCGCTCAAAAAAATTAATGATCGGACAAAGGGTTGTGTATGTTTTAGCATTTTTCGTGCATAAAACTTTATTTTCCGGTTTAAATAGAGTTTGGTATTGGATTCGTTTACCATGAATTTTCTTGTCCGAACAATATAGAGGGATCCGGGATCCCACATTAAAGTGAAACACCCAGTCTTGAACTTTCACACATTTCTACTCTAATATGTGCAAGTGATGGACCAGGTGTTCCACTCTATTCATAAGGGTCTATTGTGTGAAGAGTCTATTATGTGAAAGTTCAATACTGGGTGTTTCACTCTAATGTGTGACCCCCATATCACATGGGCCATGTGTAAAAGTGTTGCTCTTGACCGAACAAATACTGTAAAAGATTACGATTCTTGGATGATAAAAATGATTTTCGTCTGTACTGTGATTATTCACGTCGATTCACGATTAAACGACCGCTCCGATGCTTCAATTGACCTCGTGAGATTTAATTCGGATGAATTTTTCACTTCACAGGCGCGAATGATAATTCATTAAAAATAAAGATCCATTATGGCGACTTGTTATTTGTGGACAGTAAATTATACTATAATTCCGAGTTCCAGTTCAGAGAAAATTCAGATGATTCCTTTCATGAATTTTCACGTAAACTTTTATCACATTTTGTCACTACTTGAGAATAGGTTACGAATAGTGAATTTCGATACGACAGGTGAACTACTTAGTTTAGAACTTATTGAGCTGAAAATATTTGAACATAAAATTCTGCTGCAAAATCTCAAGGGTTTCGAGGTCTATTGGGTCAACATCACCCAAAACGGACTATTCTATGACTTTCCTATTTCGACTACCATTTTTCTCTAAGACCCACCGTTTGGGAGTTACCGTCCGAAAAGGAAAATTGACTATGACACCCTTACAGTCATAAATAAATTTCCAATTTAAAATCCAAGATTTGGTCAAAACAAAAGGAACACCTTAATTTAAGGTCCTTAAAGTTTAAGGCTTAAATATTGAAAATATCTTGAATTAAGGCTATATTGGAATATATTCGGTAAACCTGAAATAAAGCTTAAAACTTTTCTTAAAAAAATAAAGCATGATATAATAAGCTCTCAGGAGCATATTGTATTAAGTTTATACCCTTTGTTAATGAAAAACAACCGGATACAAGACAAACAAAAATAATAACTGAAACAAGTCAGCCCAGTCCGGAATCCAGATAAGAATACCTTAACTCAAATTCAGGGTTCTGTTCTTTTATCAACTTTAGTACTTTAATTATTACTTGTCCTCAATCGACACGGATAACAATGCAGCGTCAAAAAACTGACTTCAAAACTGACCTTGTGATTTTCATTAAAACGCACTGCTACAATAATAATGTTACATTATGATGTGCGTAAGATAAAGCTGATGTACCACTTTACCAAGGTTATTTCACTGTAAGTATGATGCTTGTTAATCTGAACGCAATCGATGGCGGAATTAGAGATATAAAAATTTTATTCGAAAGATCATTTCGAAATAAATCGAGAGCTCGACTTAGAAATTAAAAACTCCACTTCAGATCTAAAAATATTTAGAAGAGAACCAGTTCCAAGCCAAAATTTAACTTTTTCCCACACGATCCAAAAAATGACATTTCTAACTCCAGAGTACGAATGGAAACACTTATGTTGGAGCTCCTAAAACTACTTTTACTTTAGATTGATTCTCATAATCTCAATACCAACATTTTTTCAATTCTTTGAATTCAAATGACTGGTTAATGTAAAGCGGGGTACCCCGGGTACGCCTTCCTCATGGTCGCCGGCTTTTTACTGCATCATGCGAAAATCGGGCCAAATGGCCATTAGGATTACGCATACTCGATCTTCAAACAAAAAAGGCATCCAGTTCGGTGGAAAATAGAGGAAATTGTATGCCTTTTTTGTTTGGAGATCGAGTATATAATCCTGACTCATGAATCCGGAGCCAATCGAATTGCATAGATATTACTTATTTTTGTCAAGTGACTCGTAAGTATTCATTTTCAAGATCTATTTAAAGATCCATTTTCTTCCTGTAAGCTCACGAATTACCAGGAATATGAAGTCATCAAGTTATACAATTCTTCTGAAAGTATTTTAGAGATTTAAAATATAGATATCAAATTGTGACCAAAATTTCGTACGTAAAATTTAAACAGAATCTTCGCAAACTATAGTCTACTCAAAATCTAAAGGGAGTTCCAGTTAAAAATTTCGAAATTTATTTTGCGAATTTTTGAATTGACTGAAACCTGTATTAATACGCGATATTGAATTGAATCGGTTAAGCTCCAGTACTTACTAAGGGTACTACTTAAGGTCGAACAAAACTTCTCTCCGGCTTATTTTACAAAAGTACCAATTTTCAAACTTGTTCTTCTCACCTAGTATTTATATCAGCTGCATATTTTCGTTATTTTGTTCAATTTAAACTAAAACTGAATAAATAATAAAAACTAAAATTCCAACTTCACTACCCCAGTACCACACCTGTACAGTCTAAAATTATTGAAGGTGTGTAGTCGCTGGTGGACATCGTTATGCTGAAAGTATCAATTATTTGTCATTTTTACGAGTGGCTCGGGAATGCATAAACTGAAAATGCTCGAAAATTAAATGAGGAGAATAACGGCAGAAAGAGAAAAGAGTTTTTTCATAGTCTGGGTCAATTATGACCAGTATAGATGACTTACTAGGTCATTTTAGGGTCAATGAAATATCAGATTAAATAATTGACCCTGGTATTTAGCAATTATATTATCCTTGGTATGTTGCATAATTGGTAAGAATTTATATTTAAACTACAGACAGTATTTTAAATTGTCAAAACTATAATACTCGTGAAAATGTATTTTTAACCCGCATGGTCAGACAATTATTTCCAAGTTGGAAATCACTAACTGCGATAGATTTGTGAGTGGATAAGAGCTACTCTCGTCCCAATCGCGGTTAACCGGGATTAACCAAGATTGACCAAGATAGATTTTGGCGTTTTTCGCCATTTGAACCACCATCAGGCGATTTAAGAATGAAAAAGAATAATCAAAAGCGTAAATCTCATCGAAAATCGCCACAAAATGGTTAAATTCGAAAACGTTAGAATTGCCTGCCAATTACGTTTTTACTCAAATTTGATTGAGGTTTTGATAAAATCTGCTTTACTGGACCGTATGGAAAAAGTGATATTGTTGGCACTAAATCGCGATCTTGGGTGTGAAATATCTTCATTTTAGAACTTCAAAGATTCCTTTCGTATTTTTTAACTGAAAATACATGTAATAAATTATTACTTATATTTAAAGGGGTTTCCGCTAGGCATTCAGTATGCTTTTAAATCTTTAAGAATTTCATAACATGAGCTGTATAATATAGCTAGGTTGATATAATATAATATAATTTAATATAAAAAACCCCCGAATTTTCGATTTTACGGGCGTTGAATTTGCGTGGGTTGAGCTCAAATCAAACTATATATGGTCCAAATAATATGGTGTTATCAGCATGTTTCCCGACGGGAACCTCCAGAATTAATGGTTCTCAATTTTTATCAATTGGTTCCATTCGTAATCCCCACTTCAGCGATAGATAAATAACTGTTGACTAAATAACAATTATTAACATGAATATACGATGAATATTTGTGTGAGTACTGTTTAAAATTACCGAATTTTGAAAATTCTATCAACCTTGTAAATTCGATATGTCTTATCCTAATTGATTTAAATCGGGTTAATTTGGCCGAAAACGGGTCGAAAATGACCGAAAAGAACGCTGAGTGAACGATATCAACCAGATTGCATAAGCTCATACTGAACTGAACTTTCAACACGTAATAGTAATGAAATTAAATTAACTCCGATTTCACTGATTACGAAAAATGATTCAGTAATCTTCTCACGGATCGAGTTATTCTTAACTGTACCTCTTCGCCATTTAAAACATTTTGACAAAAATATACCAATTTTCGGCCAAACTAGTGAAACCCTTGATTTATGGTTACGCCCACCCACGCAAAAACCCACGCACAAACCAGCGAAAAGGTTTCGATGCCTTTTTCTAATTTGTAAATTCTATGGTCAGAAAAATTCATACCAAAAATCGAAAAACCCCCAATTTAGCCCATTCATGGTCCATGAACAAATGTTCTTATTAAGGTTTATCATTTTCTGCCTGGAGAATCTCGCTGTCAGAAAAAATACTTGTTCTCGATAATTTTCATTCGACAAAAGGAATGGCAATTTTTCTAAAATTTTTAAATTTGAAATTTTAGAAATTACCATTTGTAGGACGATGGAGGTACTGGGAAGATGCCACGCTTATTGTATTTTTCTGCATTCTACTCGCAATTTCCACTTTGGCATTGGTAGCTCATCAGGTAAAGAGATCTAAAATGCCCGCGTTAGATGGTGCTACATAAAAGTTGGAATTGAACATAACGGCTAAATCATAGCCTAGCTTCATAGGCCAGTTTTATCAGTGAGTAGCTTTAGCTCAAATACATTCTAAGCTAGTCAACTACGCTCCATCGTTACCAGGTCGAATTCGATTGTCACCTAGTTTCGCGAGTTTAAAAAATGTTTAGTCAAAAGTTGCAAGGCTGTACTTAATACTTCGGGTAACTGGTGCAGTAGGTTGCATCTTAGCAGCGATATCCCTTGGCATTTCTGTCTATGCATTATATTATATTGTTGAAAAAATGACGGTGGAACATTCTCGATATTCGTCTCATATAGGTAAGTTGACATGTGTTACTCTATGTAAGAGTCTCTAACTGAGGAGTTACTATGAGTTTAATCAGGCCGTTGAATTGACCCAATTTGAGGGTCATCTAAACATTTCCCGATGATTGAATCCTGAACCGGGTTCGGACAGAGCCAAAACGGATTTTATTATTTGTCACTAATGAGCTCTTTCACTTCCTGGACACTGCACGAAATTCAAAACCGAATAATGATACAATTATCATTGAAACTATTATTATTATTTTTATATTTAGCGTATGGTTCGTTTGAAGTTATAGTGACAACGATTCTTGTTTTCTTACAGCTTTTTATCGCCATTTCATCATACTTTATCACGAAAAAGGGTTCATTTAAGGCCAAGCTCATCAAATTTAGACACGAAATCAAATTGATGCTGTCAAGCTGTCGCTCTAAGCCAATACAACTTGAAAATAAAGGGTATCTCAGTGTGACCGTCACACATAATGTGTCACACCCGGTAGAGTGTAACACCCGGTATAGAACTTGCACACATTAGAGTGTAACACCCGGTATAGAACTTGCACACATTAGAGTGAAAAAATCGATTCCGTACCAATTCCACAAAAATCGACCTTCCACAGCCAACAAAAGTATTTGGCTGTGGAAACGTATGGTTTGGAAAATGGCTGTGGAGAAAAAAAATTGAAAAAATGCTGTGGGATTAGTCGGGACTGACAAAATCACATAAAAGTGTTTCACTCTACAGATAGACTATAGTCTATAGCATCAATGATGAATAAAGAGCTTCGAAAGGTTTCAACAAAAAAATATCCCGATGGCAAAATATACCCTGAAGGTAGTTCTCCAACACTGTCTGATAACCAGCGAACTCTTCAGTTCAGGGATCAAGAGAAATTTTTATAATTTGTAAAGTGGTTTAGAATATCTAAACTTCAGATGATAACCATATAGTTGTAGTGGATCCCCTTTTCAGTCTGTACGGTCTATACGATGAGAGTATTTGAACGAATTTTGAAAACCCTTGACACGTGTTCTAAAAATCAATGATTTTGGAGAAAAAAGTGAAACTTCCAATCTTTAGTTTTTCTTTGCTAATAAACTAGGAATAAACTGACACTTGTTAAGTTGTTTGTGATACATGGGAACTAATCAGAGCTACAACGTCTTAAAACGTCACAATCCCTTCTTAACCTAAAAAGATTTCTAGAATAGCTCAAACCCCTTCAGTGGTACATTTTAAAACGTTGATTTTTTAAAGTCTTGATTATTTTTGTATTTCTTATTTTAACAAACCGCCAATCCGATTTTTATATCAAAGAATTAGCACGTGGCAAGACCATATCTTTGAAGGCGATGTGGCAGAGAACTCGAGGCAGAGATTGTCGGGAACCAATGGCAGGTACTCGTGTGTTCCCGTTGTTCGCGCTGTTTTTTAAAATTTTATCTCCCCAGTTCCTGCCCGTTCCTGATTTTTGGGAAATAAAGATCCCGGACCGGTTCCCGCTAATTTCTGATTTTTCGGAAGCTTTGGTTCTAGGGTCCTGCTCGTTCCAGGCTTTTCAAAATATTCCCTTCCCGGTTCCCTTCCGTTTCCGATTAATTCAAATTTTGAACCCTGGCTCTCGCGGAAACGTTCCCGACTTCTTTCTTTTCGTTCCCGCCAATCCCTGCCTCTCGGTGGAAAGAAAACGCCAATCAAATTCCATTGGATAAGGCTGAAAATGACTGAGGTTCAGAGAAAAATACTCACCTGACTAAACGCCACGTGGCTAGATTCTAATCAATATTAAATCAAATGAAAACTGAGTGGCACTAGGATTGTTATCATGATGGATGGGATGATTTTCTTTTAGATTTGAGAAAATTTATGGTGCCTTCTTATTCGTAACAAAAGTTTCTAAATGTTATTTCAAGAAGGAAATCCCCGACTATTTAGTTTGAAAACAGACGACGAGATTAATTTAGATTTGAGAATTTAAGACCGTGTTTTGACGGGGATATAGCTCAGGGGTAGAGCATTCGACTGCAGATCGAGAGGTCCCTGGTTCAATTCCGGGTGTCCCCTGTTTTTGACTTTTTACAATGTTCGTCGGATTATAAAATTATCGAGATGTCAAGTGGATCTTGCAAACGTTTAAAGTCAAAATTAGGGGACACCCGGAATTGAACCAGGGACCTCTCGATCTGCAGTCGAATGCTCTACCCCTGAGCTATATCCCCTTCGACAGTTGATGGTAGAATAATGATAAAAAATAAAAATTATTTCATTTTATGATGTCGTGACATTTCAAACGTTTTTTAATATTTCATTTGACAAAAAATTCAAAGCTCGGTCACAGAAAATTAAATTTTACAATACAGGACACTGAGATAAATTGAGGGGATATTTTTCACGATTTTTTCATCGAGGTTTTAACGCTGGCCGAGAGATAAAGAATTTACAACTGGAATCTGCAGCCAAACGTCAAGGTATACTCAGCGGGATGATAAAAAACATATACATCGACCCAACAAATCATCACAAAAATTGGAGCTATATAAATCTCACCAAATGGTCAAAACGTGATCAATAACAAATGAACCATATGATATCATGGTCGTCAAGGTATCATATGGGCTTTATTATGTTGTCTGACTGGAGTTAAGTATCGATTTGTTCCGAGTGAATGAAAACAAATCGGAAAAATGATTTTCGGTTACGAAACGAATTCCAAAACGTGACAAGAACACCTGTCTGTTGGCCTGATAACGTGGTTTGATAAATAATGCAGTGATAATATAATGTATCCTGCCATGATTTATCAACTCGTTGGGATATGGTTCCGAATCCTTATCTCGTTTTTGGTGTCATTTTCGTAAAATCAAGCTTTTTGACATTTTCTGCGCATCAAATATAAAACATATTATGTGATGCATATAATATGCTACATACAGCCAACGGGTCCAACTTTTATCAATAATCCTACCGGCAAAAATGTTGCCAATTCTTTGCCATCCAGATTCCAGGAAATGTTGACAACCCAAGATAAAATTTAACATTTGATTGTGGTCAAAATTAATCTAAAATGGACAAATGAATTTCTTCTCGTCGGATTTTAATCATGAGTGATCATAAAAATTCTTCTGAACTAGTCTAATTTCAAATATCTTTCAAATAAAATACAGTGAATGAGTTTCAAATTTTAGAATTTTTGAAAACCATAAATTGAACAAAATGACTTCGAATGTCAATCGAGCATCGATTATGATTCATATGCGGTTAACTGCCTGTCGTCTGGACACGTGTGCCACGTCCGGACAATACTACGTCCGATTTGACTCGTGTATCAATTTTTGAAAGATATGTTTTTTCTTATTTGAAATAACGGTTTATAAGATATGTCGTATTTATATTTGTATTTTGCTTTTTTGTTGCAGTTATATTGTTTATACAGATTGAAATTGAACAACTTGTGAATAGGCAGGTGGTGGTGTTCGATGATGAACTACTTCTGGTATTGTAATATTTGTAAACTGATTGACTGGTACTTTTAACATTTTCGAAAAATTCTTCAGACTTTCATGACTTCTGAGCTACCTCCACATGACAGGTTCGAAATTCATGTGAATATTACCATAATTTGATCAAGAAAAATGATCTGTTTCGTCATTAAAAAAGGGACTTAAGCACCCGCAGTGTGGAATATTTAATATGATATCTACAGTGTATCATATACTTGTAGAGTTTTTCACTTTGTGAATTCATCACGGGCTTACACGAAAATAACGACACTTTCATGCATAAATAATGAAACGAAATGGAGTTTCGCCGCGAAGAAAAATATCGTGCTTCGTTACGTATTATCATAATCACGAAATCCGGGCCGAAAACCTCAAAATAAAACGCCATCTCAAAATGAGATTCTCAATAAGGGAAATTTCGCTTTTGCTACGGAGAGTACTTCAAGAAATTATATTAATTTATTTCCGCTTAGGTCTTATAGAAGGGGATCCCACATAAGAATTTCTTAGGATGCCAAATAAAATATTGATTTCGGAAATGTGGTTCCTTTCCAACAATTCGCTCATTTTTTGTGAATATTGATGACATGGTGGAGAGTAAAACTTTGGAGGATTTAGCGGTTTCAGATTGTATTGGCTTTTCACTAAACTGCCCATATATGGACTTTTGTGGTTAACTTGTGGTCGTAATCAAACTCTTACCGTATAATGTCAAGATGTATCCGGGTCTAGGTAACAAATTTTCATTTGTCCAGATTAATCCGTTAGTCCGGAGAGAACTACCCGGTATATTCTGCGGACTGAAATATCAAAAACAACATTTTAGTCCGGAAGACCCTTCCTACTGTCCACAATATTCCAATAACCATAGTCGGATAGGCAAGTTTTTCGTCCTCATTCTTCAGAGCGAAGGAAAGCATTATGCAGAAACAAAGTCTAAACAAATAAAACCAATGATTTTTCGATGTTAACACCTGGGAACATTTTCAGAAAATTAATCTCAAAATTTCACCAGAATTTGTAAACGTGATGGTGGCATTGTTGAAAATAGAAAAGTATGGACTACATGGAATTACGACAAAAAAATTACGTGAACAAAAAATTACGTGACAAAAAATTTCAGATTTTTCATATTTATGAATTTATATGGTTATTTGAAATACAGCCTGTATTATACAGGTTTTGACTCAGAAAAAATTTCCACAAAACCGCCTGGGTTGAATCCGAAAATTTCCCAATAAGGGTTATTATAAGGGTGTATGTGTTGTGGCAAATTGTATTGTATGCTCAAAAAAGTCTGCTTTGATCATGGTTCACTTTGTCGAACCTAATAGAGATTTCGATAGTGGTCAATTCGATCTTTTCTAAATTAGTATTTCGATAATCCAACCGAAATCCGATCGATAAAATGTACGTTTCATATAGGGGGTCACACATTAGATTTCTTCATCTAAATTCCGCAACAAGATGAACAGACTGTAGCGGATAGCCACTATTCGTGATTGTTAAAGTTGCGAAATTGAGGTAATTGAAAATTTTAGCTTACGTGATAAATATAAAAATGGCACTGAGGTATTGCAATTGTAAATTGTTCGTAAATATATTTTTCACTTTTTGCGAAAATCCCGTCATTTATACTTGAAAAACATAAGAAAGACTTTGAAGACGCTTTTCAAGAAGTATGTAGACGTCAAGTTTGGGAGCTCTTCAAAACGAAAGGAACAATAGTCCATGGAGTCTTTTGGGTCCTTTTCACAAGATGACCTAGGACGGTACACGTGGCTAGAGAGTCCGCAAGAGACAAAAATATCTCGGAGGATTTGCGAAAGACTAATATGATTCATTTTGTATTAACTAATTAGAGTTATAGTAGTTTATTTGAATGGTTAAAAACCAAATGAGTCAATGGTAAATTCACAGTGGTAATCAAATTCTTAAAAGTTTGTGATTTTATGAAGCGGTTTCTTGATCAAAGTTCTTTACATGTGTTGTCGGTGGTGCAAACTCATGTCCAAACGGACTAAATGATCATTTTGAGAAATGTTACACGTTGAAAGACTTGACCTTACACTTGTAACTTGTTGCGTGTTCTTAACCAATAACTTCTAAAGCTTAAAACACCATGAAGATTTTCAAAATCGGCGAAACCGACATTTCAGGTGGTGGAAACTTTATTTACATAAAATCGGCTGCAGGGACTTGACTCACGTGACTCAAGTCATTCGATTCGATCATTTAAGTTATATCGCAACTTGCAACTTTCAAGGCATTACATCAAAAACTGGACACAAATGACGCCGCGATTTCGGGATAACATCATTATTGAAAGCGAAGGATTCGGGTGATTTTAACGTTGGATGACAATTTTCGGTGAAAATCACGTTTTGACAACTTACATGTAAGATACCATCCAAATATCAAATCTTTATAAATAATTAAGCTAAAGAAAATGCTTATAAACAAAAACAACTTAATTTCTGTACACTTGAAAGATGCAACACTTTTTCGTTGCAATTTTGTCAGCGTCCCAAGTATTTTCTTTTCCTTTGTGGACTGATCAAGAAATGAGGCCATATTCACTCACAAATGATATCCAAGTAAGAAGTCCGCGGACGTATAGAGGATTGACAGATTAGAGTGGAACACCCAGCCTTGAACTTCTACAAATAAGAGTGGAACTCTTATGTGTGCAAGTTCTAGACTGGGTGTTCGACTACTATGCGTACAATTCAAGACCGTGTGTTTCACTCCAATATGCCACGGGCACCGCCACTCTCTTAAGACTTAAAAGTTATAAGTGCTGATCGACCAACTTTCTGGTCTGATCTGGAATTCATAGAAAATGAAATTCGGGTTAAGTTTTTAAAAAACAATTATTTAAGATTTTTCCCGATGATAAACCAATGCAAAAGAAATCATATATGAAGAATTCTTTTCTCGAAAAGTTTCATATGAATGGTCAACAAGGAAGCGATTATATGGACGATTTTTTGCTCTAAGAGAGTTTTGAAGTGGGGTGCGTCTTTGCGATGGTCATTTAGCCCGAATTTCGCATCGGGCGGTAAAGAGACGATGGCCACCGGGACCCCATCTTATAAGTGAGCGCATCCCATCCTATAAATCAGCAGTCTTTTAATTTACTTTCACTGATATTCTGCCTGGCTCAAATAAAAAAAACGTAGTCGAACTCTAGAAATGCACGTTTTTGAGATGATGGTTCATGTTTGTTCATGACGAAAAACATGAAATTTTTCTAAAACGGATCAAGCCATTCCAAACGTCATGCTTTTTCATTCAGTCTGACGGGCAACATTTTCGCAGAATTTTTTTTTCTTTCAGCTGAATAGGGTAAAATCAAAAAGGTTTTTAATGGAATCCGATAAAAGGACGCATTTCACCAATATCGAATTGTCTGCGACATTTTGACTGTCACATGGGGTCATTTTAGCATTCAAAGTTCGTTTAGACTAGGAAAGTCATTGACAGGTACGTATTCTAACCTGCGTAACATGATTATTCATGAATTTTTGTGAATTTTTATGAATTTTTCTGATTATCAGATGGCTTAATTCAACAGTGCGGTAATGGGTAGAACTTCTCCCCGCCGATCCTCGAATCTGCAAATCTCTAGAGCTTCCGTGTTGAATCTTCAAACTGGTTTGCTTCACGCCTAACCCGGAAGAAGCTAACATTAATATATGTCGGACGAATGTCTGGTTTAGATTCTGAACTTTTCCAAGATACAATTATTTTTGTTCGGTCTTCCATAGGGAGGTGACCGTCACACATTATAGTGGATCACAGTCAGTCTTGAACTTGCTCAAATTAGAGTGGAACACTTGCATATGATTATGCAAGTAAAGATTTTCACTCAAATATGTGCAAGTTCACGGGCCTAGAATAATGTCGGGGTGTACCACTCTAATGGGTGACCCGGGGTCAATGACCCCTACGGGCCCCTATGACTGCCAAGGCTCCATATAACTCATGTGTATTCTAAATTGATACTTCAAACTTTGACACATTTTTCTAGTGATAAGGAGCAATTTTTACGCCTTTACAAGACATGGCCAAATTTCCAAAATTTTCGTACGAGTCAAAAATTGAATTTTCGAATTGAAATTGTTAATTTGAATCTTAACCGTTTCTTGTTTGAAATATTCAAATTGTGTGGTTTGATGTTCTGCTTAGCTATCCGTTTACTGGTAAGTCAATTGGTTCCATTCGAATTTAATTTTGACCGATTTCGAAATGAGAGAATTGGATAGACCATAAAATGACCATTTTCGTGACAGTTTTGACCATTTTGGTGTCATCAGTTTGAATGAAAAACGAGTCCAAGTCAAAGAATAACCACGGTTAACCGTCGTTGACCACTTGGCGTCCGGCGTCCATTCCAAGAAAATTCCAAATTGGCAAATTTGGTTAAATTTGATGGAAATTATACCTTTTCTGATCACTTCGAATCTAGTTGTCTCTCAAATTGTGATCGATGTGAATACTGAGTCAATTCTGATCACACACACCAAGTATGGAATTTATAGCTCGTACCGGTAAAGTATAATCCAATCTGGAATAGAGTCGAATGAAGAATTATATCTTAGGGTAAATATACAGTTAGAGCAGGTGCGACTATCTTTTATTCTTCAAGCGATTTTTGAAGAGTCTTTTAAAATATTTGTTCAATTTCTAAACAATGGGTTCCACTTATCATCTAAATACTTGCGCAATCCTAAAAAGCAATTCTTAATTTCAAATCCTAATTCAACTCCTCAAACCGAGTCCAGATCGAGATCGGCGCCAAGATCTTATCTAATTTTAATTTCCGATCTGAATCAATCGAAAGTACTCGAATGAAAAAAAAATGATATCAAGTCTATTTGAAATGTTATATTTTGGTTTTTGGTTTATTGAAAATGTTAGAAACACGAATTCGTCACGTTCAACGACACATTATGGTTTTTTTATTTCCAAATCGACTAGAATTAATCGACAGATATCGGCTTAAACTTGACGATGGGGACGAAGGGATAATCACCATTGATTCTCCAAGACGAGGAGATTATCCAAATTGATTAGGGATGAATCCAAACAAGATTGACAGGGATTTAATAACCATAATTCTGATAAAAATTGCCAATTTCATCAAGAAAACACTTGATTTATAGACTGACAAAGATTTTCAGTCTTTAACATTTCTGTTACCAGAGCGTTTCTGGTGCTTAACGTACAGTCTTAGTCGCGCATGCCACCCTTACTTTGTGATTACTTTATGTTAACTCAGTCACCATATGAGTTGATTCCCTCAAAAATAAAATTCCACAACTTTTGGTGTTATCAGCTCAAACCGGAAGTTCGATTTCGAAAGTCCTCTCTATCGGACACTATAAGCGGACATTATAATTTTTGCCTCGGATTGAAGGTTCAATGACACGAGGAATAACCTCAGATTGGTTCGACCTGTGCCAAATTCTCAAAAACAAACTCCTTGGATGTAGAGAACCAGCTCATATGGTGACTTCAGGGTACTTTCCACGATATATCGGATTTGGGGTTTTGAAACTGAGGTCGTCCCAATCACGAACACCTTTGTTTATCGCCTTACGCCAAGTAAATTATGCTTTTAATATTTTTATGGTTTTTTGATATTGAAGTCCTTTGGGTAACCGCGTAATTTGGAATTACATTAATCCAACAAATCTTCCAGAAAAAATGACCCATGATGACGAACTACACCGGGTCGCGGCGGACATAGACCGATTAAGGATAAGCAGACGGTCAACAGAGGCAGGTTATATTAGAAGAAATATCGTAAAAAGTTTTGCTAAAATCGCTTAAAACCTGAATCAAAATGTTTAAAGACGTTCACGATTTAAAAAAATAAATTTTGCCCAAAGAAACAAACATGGTCATGCGTTTTCATGAAATTAAAAGCTGGTTAATATGAACACCTCGACAAGTAAGAGCTCGAGGCTCTCCGAAGCTAAAAGATATGTTATCATGCATTCAGGCCCTAAAATTAGGCCCACGATAGAGAGATCGAATGATTTAAATTTCATTCAGCAGACTGTGGATAAACTGGGCCTTTCTGCTCTACTAAAGAGTTTGAACAAAATATTTCTCCTGTGCTGGCCTTTGCCTTTTGAACCATTTTCGAACCAAATTCTTTTCAAACCGCTCAGGTATATGGAGTTCAAGGGAGTTCGATAGAGGATCACTCACAAGCATCTTCAATTTTGGTGTTTTGCAAAGATTTCCAATGGTCATGCCTTCTTTGCTCAAAAAGGTATGAAATATGGAATTATTAATCGAAGTTCGAAATGGATTGAAATAAAGCTGAATTCGTGGCGCTTGAATTTTTTGATTTATCAGGTGAAATGTTCAGCTTTGTTTGAAATTTTCGCGCATCTAGAATTTCAACATTTCATAATCGGCTTTTTCAACAGGTAATTCACAGTGTTAACCTTTCCACCTGCCATATACTAGAATCACGTTTAGTTGAAAAATTTCAACTTTGAAAATAACTTGAATTAATTTTTTTTTGTTTTATGTAATATTCTCATCATTTTTTATGGGATCGTAGTGACGGCGTTGTCTACGGGCCATATATCTGCATTGAGATACATTCTAAAATGGCCAAGGAGCTATCAGTTTTACGGATTATACTTTTACCAACGCACCAGATGAGTTTTAAGATAGTTTGAATTAACTTACTGAACTTATCCACAGTAATTTTCCTAGCGAACTGTATTTTTGATGAGTTGAATGCGTTCTCCAGCCGCGTGTTAATGTCTTGTTATTCAGCGTGTTCTAAGAGACATCTGTGGAACAAGGTCGAGTTCCATTCCAATTGTGTAATCATTCTAAAATGACCTAAAATGACCTTGACTTCATTTTATATGGGCCAACATAACCGCGAGTAATTTCATACGAGTAATTTCAGCATTTTATGGGCGAATCAAGCAAATTCTTGAACCGCAAAATGCAGATTTAATAGAATTTCAGTTCGTATCTGAATATCCCAAGCCAAGTGTCTTCTTAGTCCACGTTTTCTTATTTATTTTTTTAGTTTTATAACTTAAAAGTTTATTTATGTCGTTTTTAGTTAATTACAGTCAGTTTCTTAAAATCCCTATAAGTAACCTGAATTCAGTGTCAAGACGTGAAAATATTAAAATGAGTTTTTCGCGGTAAAGACGTTAGATAATCTGATGCAGCACTGGTAGAAAACTTTGACATTTGAATTGAGCTATTCTAACGTGATCAAATACACTACTCATTTTTTTTTCAAGTCTTGAAGTTCAAGATTCGTCGCCAACATTAATCAACAAAATCATTTCGATTATCGAACTTCGATCCAAGAAATATAGAAAATGACTTATGAAACCATTCTTATTTATTTTTTCACATTAAAGCTCGACCGGAAAACCAGCTCTACCATTGAAGAGTGGTCTCTAAACCGCACTTTTAGACATACGTCTTGGTTTTATATCCAACAAAATCACCACTAATGACCAATTAGCAATTAATTTCCTTTTTTAATTACGTAATTTTAGAGTTACAACTTGAGAGTATAGTGTGTGGCAAATTAAATTGCCTGTGAGATTTGAATTTTGCTGGCAATAGCAGAATTCTTAAAATTTGATCTTGACATTATGGATTAAATTGGTTTTGAATGATAGTTCCATACCTTCTATTTGGCAGGTGGAAAACCCAGCTCTGAGTAATCTTGAAAAGTTGAAGTGAGACTCAAACTGGTGTGAGCGATAAGCACAAAGTTAAACCGCTAGCAGAATATAGGAACCACTTTGGCCTATCAAGGACACTCGCTTTTATCACTATCAAAGCACCATGGCTAGAAATGACAAGACCAGTTATTACCGACCCATTATCTCATATATCCATTCGGATGACCCTGTCCATAGTCATGTTATTTTTTCGAACTTGTTTAATTTCCCTGTTCCAGTGTGTCACAATTTGACTAATGGTGCCAGTCCTGGTCAAAAACTCGATTGTAAGGCGTGACGTTTATGACTCAAACTTTTGTCACAGAAAAAAATATTTTCAAAATAACTTTTCTTTAACCTCTGTTTTACCAACAAGTCACCAATACGGTATTTGCAGTATCTAAATTCTGTTGCCAACATCTAAAACCGTCACCTATGCCTCATATGTTTTTAAGGTGCCAACTTTCAAAGTATTTGAAATACTTAATTGAATTGACTTTATATATGAATAAAAATGGTACTTCGTTGAAAAAATATTATTTTTGAAGTTCTTTTGGACGATAATCTGGTCAAAGCGCAGAATGATATGCAAATGATAATGGTTTCTATAAATAGAATATTTAAAATGGAACAACAAACAGTTCGTATTGAATTTTAAAATATTTTTTTGCCAAGTTCAGCCCTTTTGAATTAAGACTGGCCATTAGATTATTTCCATTATCAAATACGCAATCAGAGCACACCTAACCGATGTTCACCTGTTCACTGTGTTCGGCGACTTAACAAATGAACCGTTTGCACTGTTCGCACTGGTCATTGTTTGGAAAAATGGTGTTCGCACCGAACGAACAGATTTGTTCTCAGTTCGGTGGACTCTGATGCGCATGCAATAAATCGGTGAAATGTTAAACACAGCACTTGCGTATAGCACGCGCGTTTAAAAATTATATTTGGTAATCTCGGAGCAGTAGTTTTAGGAAAAAGCATGGCTAAGCCTATTGAAAGCTAAATCAAACCGCAGCTAACCATAACTCAATTATGATATTCGCGTGAGGCCAACCGAAAACATTTGTTCTTCATTATCACAATCGATCGAAAATCACTGAAACATATTGACCGAATTTTCATATTTCAAATTCGATCATTCGGCAACATATGATCAAACGTAAATTTTATAAAGTGGGGACCCCACTGTGGGGTGATTTCGACTGACTCAGAACAAACCCTACTTTAGGCTTGTTGAACTCCAACAGTAACCCAAAAAAGGTGTTATGGGCCATAACTTATGGGTTTTAGTAATTGTTTATGACTCAGACTTTGAGTCTCAGAGTCTTTGGAGCAGAACTCTAAAATCATATGATCACATGACGTATTGTGAGAGTCGATTGAGCTGTTGCGGACGAATCTTAAGGATCATAATGAAAGACAATTAGGAAGTCCCAAACTACTTTAGTACCGCCGCAAAAATGTCTTTGAGGATGACAATGCTACCGATGCATCCTGTTCATCGTTCAAAACGGATCTTTATTGCCACCTAGTGGTTAGTTGTGTCATGTGCCATTAGTAACAAGACGATTGAGCATTCTTTGAATCTATTCAATTCATTTCTATGCATTTTTGGCGTATTGTTCTATTATAAAATTCCAACATAATTGAGGAATTAAGATTTTTTAAAAATCGTTTTAATGATAATTTTGTTATTTTTTCTGAGTGCGGTTTTTGCGACGTCACTGAAGCAGGAAGTGAGTTCAGATCCACGAATTATTGGTGGTTCTATTGCTATACGAAAAGGTAAACTTGGTATGGATTTCATTTAATATTTTCTTCGAAATATACGGTTAAATACTACTAACGGGATATTTTACTTTAAAAAATGCTAAAAGGTTACTAAGCATCACCTCATGTTTATGAAATGGTTATTTTGCATCACACAAAATTAAGAATGGAAGTTTCTTGTTCGATTTAAACAATACGGGTGTGGAGCATCTATTATTGGATCGCATTGGATCGTAACAGCCGCCCACTGTGTCGTTTTTGACGAAATAATAACTGATGGTGAGTTTTTCAAGCATGTAGTCTATAGCCTTAAGGG
>SCLD01136407.1:0-23806 GCA_004367895.1 Oikopleura longicauda
TCAGTTAGTTAAAAAAAGACTAACTGACTATAACCCTTATTGGTACGGTCCGAAACAATCGAAATTTCCGAACAATCGGACTGTAATCGGCCCTTGGTCTAGGGTGTGACAAGTTTCCAGTTTCTCTATCAAGGAGTATATTTATCGCAAAAACGACTTCATATTCGGAATCTACGGACCCGAAAAGGGTATATTGGGTATTAAAAAATCCAAAAAGTGCAATTTCCGTTTTCGGCAAAAAATGAAAGAATTTTGATTACTCATCAAAAGTTTCGAGCCGATATCGTGGGAATATTCGAGATACTTTTATTTTCTCGTTTGCAAAAGAAATATATATATTCAATATTTTTTTAGTATAATTGATGCTGCAAACTTTACATTATTGAGATACAATATTTCCGTTCATGATAAATCACATCGTCACGTGATAAGTTCAGTTTTTTTTGGTCGATAATTTGTGAGTTCATTTTTGCATCGTGCTCAGAACTGGGAAGAGATATAATCAAACGTTTTGTTGCATCGTGTCCCTTTTGAGCTCGCATATCCCGGAAAATTATTGATTTTTTCGGAAAGGGATGATCACGTGTCCATCACGTGACAAAAAGTAATAATCCAAAATCGCGTTTTAGTTGACAAAACTGTTGAATATGGGTATCAAAATGATCGTCATGGTCACACGAGTTCATTTCCGGTCACTCTTGGTTTCTATCTCACATAGACCCCGAGTTCGAAGCCGGACAAGAATATTTTTAAAAAATTTTTGAAGGAGAATTTTGTGACATTTTATCACCTTTAGACCAATGTTAGAGTCAGTTTACACATTCTGAGTAATTTGTGTTTTGAAAATTATTGATTTTTTCGGAAAGGGACGATCACGTGTCCATCACGTGACAAAAAGTAATAATCCAAAATCGCGTTTTAGTTGACAAAACTGTTAAATATGGGTATCAAAATGATCGTCATGGTCACACGAGTTCATTTCCGGTCACTTCCGGTTTCTATCTCACAAAGACCCCGAGAACTTAGTTTAGAGCGATGACGTCAAAATTTTCGAAAAGAGGAAATGTAACTTCAACCGACACTCTACACAGGGACATCTTAGATTACCCCATAGGATATTCTAGATTCAAGTTTAAAATGTTTAAAAACTACTAAAATTTTCGCCTTGAAACTTGTCACACCCTACCTTGGTCCGTCAATTTTGTCCGAACTTTGCGGACAGCGGACTTAAAATTCCGTCGCGACGGACCGGACCATTTAATTTCAGACCAAAATCTCGGACCACTGTACCAATTCGGACCGGAACAGTTATTTGGTCCGGTCCGCTCATCCATGATACGGAGTTATACCGTGTTTATTACTTACGGTGTTCGCAATTGACATTTTGCCTATTACAAGTGCTTATGCATTCTTGATCAGATTCACAGTCAGTAATACATTGAATCATATCTGAGCTACAAATGGTTGTACATTCATGCCAAAGATTCAAATCTGGGCAGTTTGGATTCAATTCTCGTCTGACTGGTTGGCGTATTAACTCGGAGCCGATGGCGAAAGTGAAAATAAAAGTCAGGAAAGTTATCATTTTGATAGTGAACCAAGATATGAACTTTTCCGAAATATATGCGATATTCAGATGGAAACTTCTCATAGTGTAAGATTTTTCTCGAAATGTCAAAAAAGTGCAAATTGTCAAAATATTTGTTCGTCACCCGGGATGCTCATACGAACTTTCGTACCCTTCGTACTCCGTACTATTCGTGCTTCGTTCTGGTAAAAATGGTCATACCCTGTGGTAAAATTCGTACCCTTTGTACCCTTCGTACTCCGTGCTGGAAAAAATGGTCGTACCTCGTACTTTAATCCGTGCTCTCATAGCTGTTCGTGACAAGAATCTACAGGTTCAGAAGAGATTTTATTATATGTTTGACTGATGTTTTTTACTTTGTTTAAATTTGCTTCCCTTTTGAAGTAAAATGAAGTTGAAAAGGAATTGTGGAATATGCATCCAGGCAGGAACCCAGTTTGCAAGATTGTATGCGCCTGCCATTCGAAGATTGTATTGAATACTAAACAATTGTTCGGTGATTTCATTAATTAGGGGGTCCCACATTAGAGTGAAACACCCGGTATTGATCTTGCACAGATTTAAAGGGGGACACTTTAAATCCAAAATCATATGAACGTTTTCCACTCTAATGTGTGACCCCCTATATGTCGGGAACATTATTTTGGGGAATATCACACATTTGGGCTAAACTGTATAAAACACATACTTTCTAACTGAAGGTACCATGGAACCATCATTTTCGGGAATAGCAAACTCTTCCGCGACCTTAAAAGAATCATTCATTTATTTAAATTATCATAAACTACGTAATATGGTATGATTTTCTTACGTCATGGCACCAAATGACTCGTCCAGCTTTCGAAGCAATATTTGGATCATCAAGTAGTTGAGCAACAGTTCGACCAACCCAATCGGTTGTTTGTGCGTCGGAGAAAACTTGCTTTGCTTTCTGTTGCTCTACCGATAAACTTTCACTTCCAAGGATTATGTAACAGATTGGAAAAAACATTTGTTATGTTAAAATTTCGAACTGGTATGAGTAGTAATCCCCTAGGATTCCCGTTTTAATTTAGAGTAAATCCCTAACTGTCAACATTTAAAACATTTTCTAGGATGAGTTCAGTTTTTACAGCTCCAGGCCAAATTGACAAGGCATATACTCCAGTGCCTTTGAGTTCAACATTGAAGTCTTGTGCCATTCTGTCCTGTGCTGCCTTGCCTACACCATATGCTGTATTGAAAAGATATGTTAATCCTCCAGGACTTGACATATTGACAATTATTCCATTACCACGCTCAACCATGAGTCGGGCTGCGTAAACTGATGCAATGTAGTTTGCACGGAGACCCACATTATTGACCTAGAGTAAATATTACCAAAAAATCATTTAAATCATCACTGAAATATAGGGCGATCACACGTTAGAGTGGAACATTGGAGTTCAGTACTTACAGTATCCCATATGAGAGGATCTTGTTCCCAAAACTTATCAACTCGGCCTTTAGCTTCTTTCCCCAGAAGTAATGTGACGGCAGCATAACAGTTATTCACTAAAAAATCAAGACGACCATTATTTTCCTTGCTTTTTGATATTATACTTTTATTGTACCCTCATAATTTAATTTAGATTATCCACTTAAATATTATATGATTCCTGATTTGATCAAAAAGTTTTTCAATTTGGTCAGCTTCGGCATGGTCACAGACAATCGGTCGGCAGTTTTTCCCGAGTTCAGTTGCCGTTGCTTGTAAAGTATCAAGCTTTCTACCCGTGATATATACGGTTGCACCTTTTATTGGTTCGAGTTGTTTCATCTTGAATTTTAGGATTTAACCGGAAAATGTTTAGGATTTAACCGGAAAATGTACGAACGTTCCTTGCTCAGTAAGTGCCTTAGCACATCCTTTACCGATACCTCGCGATGCGCCTGTGACCAAACACACTCTGCCAACTAACGACATAATCTAAAAATCTTAATTCTCGAAGATTTCTCAAAAAATTTAAAGACGAACGTTCCTACGAGTCGTTACAAGACACGGTAAATAAATCAGTGCAAACATTTCTACTCATTTGTTGATCTAAAGTGTTATTATAATTCAAATGTAGACGAAGTTCATATGTAAAAGTCAATTTTAATATGATGGCATTATAACATGTTATAGAGAATTCCACATTTTCAAATTAAAAGGTTTTTGGGATAAGTTCATGTAACGTTTACAATAATCCATATATGTCGATTCCTAATCCCGGAATTCGACCTAAATATGGCCTTATAAATATGAATACACAGTAGTTTGCGTGATACTTGGTTGATTATGCTTTGAATTCTCTTCGGCCTAAGACCTACTATCGTATAGTCTATATGACCTACTAAAGTGGTATCACTCCTTAGAATGATGAGATGACATTGAGCGAACACACGCGGACGATTTCATCATTCTCAAGAGTGATACCACTTTATACGGTATCTCGGTACTCTCGTTATTTTGTTTTCCTTTTCAAGTCTATCAACTTCTCGAAAATGATTCATTCATTACTCATGCCCAGTAAATTCTGCCCGGTAAACTCATGCCCGGTAAATTCTGCATCCGGTAAATTGCATACATTTTATGAGTTATCAAATTGAAACCAGTTTATTCTATTTCTGGAAAATCTATCAAATAAAATCACAGTTTGGGAGTCCTTGTCAGATAAAAAGATTCGATTCTTCGGTTTTTCTTTAAATCGTCATAGAGTCTTCAAGAGACGGGCTTCCATTTAAAGACTGATCTAAGTCTAGTATCTAATATAGCAGTCTTCTGTGATGGGCATGGGACTCTAACCCATGTGTTCGACTTATCAGGATTTTTTTCCAGGTTCCCAAGATTTTGAAATTTTTCGACGAATGAAAATGTAAAGAGTTAGAACAACCATCAACATGGAACAGATAACATCGATATTCTGCATCATCATCCACATAAGAGAGGGTTCCTCCTTTTTGCTTGAACTGTATGAACATGTATGGTCTACTATGTCACGTACTTGCAGTTTACGTGGCACTACCTGCACCAATTGACGAAAATGACGTCTTCTAATGGCCACATTGGTCCAAAATAGCCGTATGACAAATGTCGATGGTTAATTCATGATGATAAAGGGTCTTTATGTTCATACAAGCCTTCTATATTTCTTTTTAGCCATTTGAATGATTTAATTCTCGTTTAAGTATTTGATCAAATTCAAAACAGCTCGTAACCTCGTAGGCTGAAAAAGATGTTTACATGGCCCGTGGCGTTTAAAAGACTTATTAAAGTGTTTCAAGAACTTGATTACAGTTTCGGGCATTTGCAAATTCCAATTTTTTTCAACTAACTTTTCATTATGACTGGGATTTTCTCGGCTGGAATATCGGACTTCAGTTAAGTTTATACAGGACCTTCTAGTGGTGTGACATGTGGTGTCGTTCCAAAAATCATCATACACATAACTCAAATGTAATAACTATCGCGAATATTTAAAACAGTAAAGATCAAGTTAATATGAACAAACAGGCAAAAAAGCTAACAATTCTGTAGATAAATATATTAAATCGTATCAAAATCACAGTTTTAGTAGCAACGAACTCTTCGTATAGTCATTTGAACTGGTTGGATTAAACTGAGACAACAAGCAATCGTGAATCCAATCTAGTACATTTAAGTTAATAAATAATTATGTGTATAGAAAGGTCAAAAATTGAAGTGGAACACTTTCTTATGATTTTCACGATATTAAAGGTACTCACATCTACTGGGTGAAAGTTTGAATTGAGCCCATCTTCACTTATTATATATGCAAATAAAGCATCATTGACCAGACTTATCAAACCAACAAAAACTGATGTTAGCCCCATTATGGAAGCAAAATATTCAGTTTTAAAGGCTTAAAAATGAACGTATAAAAATAAATGTAAATCAAAAATAGATTCTTACTTGAGTTGATAAAAACTGCATAAGAACCATATGTAAACGTTCTTGCTAATACTCCAAAAAATACTAAATTAGGGATTCAATCGTTTTCCAAATTATTGCTCATATTTTGTTTATGAGAATCCCTTCCTGATGTTTCAGCAATAACTAAGTGACCAACACTGGCTGATTGAAGGCCTGACATGAGTGCCGCTCCCAGTGAAGCTACAACCAATGTTGTTATTACACCAGCTGAACTCGATTTTGCCACGGAAGAACATGTATCAACAATTGCACCGGGTATAGCGGCGATTGGAATTGAAAAGTAAAAAAAGAAACCTTTTGTAAGAGTTAGCCCAAAGTTTGAGCCTCAAACCAACTAATAATCATGATCTATAGATTCAACTTATTTGGAGGGTATGTTGCCCCTAAATCCTTTGATGTAATTGAATTCAACCATTTCGCCATGTGTGAAATCCAATGTTAATGACCATGGATGCATCCAAGCAAACCAAGAGCTCAGGGGGTTTTTATTGTAAATCATACGGTCTCTCGGTCGTATGATATGTACAGTTACAGTTGTTCAAAAGAACCTTTCCTCATTCGAACGCAGAGAATTAAATACCAAACCACACTAAAAATATAGTCCAAAGAGCAAATTGACTTTTTTCGATTTCATTAAGATTTGAAGTTAAACTAATTCTCATAGTCTATGAGTCTTAGAACGCGCACATTTCGTAATTAAAATGTTTTAAATGAGCCAAAATTGTAACCCTTTACTACAGCCATATCATATGGCCCATATGCGATAACGGACTCATTAAAAGAAGACTATGAAGAAAAAGACTATGCCACATGGGCCAAATACTGACAATGCTCTTATGCATTTAAAATCTAGCCTGAATTAAGGTTTGTTCATCATTAGTTTTCTGAATTAGGGGAGCTGATTCACTATCTTGCTCAATTGCAGGATCTTCTTGGGTATCGTCATCAATAATATCACTTTGAGAAGTCAAATCCGCATTGTATTCAGTAGTTCGACCGAGAGCATATCCAAGAAAGGAGTAATCAATGACAGAAAAAACTTCTGGGAGTGGTTCTGGTGGCTTGATATACGGATGAAGCAATAGCGTAATTGTTGTGATAAGAACTAAGATTGATTTATAATATGCTTGAAATAATAACTTATTCTGGGTAAGGACGTGAAAGTTCCACGTTAAAATGGCTCGGGTGAATTAATCCTGCTCGCGCTGAGTTTTTAAATCGACCTAAAGACAAGACAGCCATTGAAATACAGATACTGCTTAAGGGAACACCACCATCGTAGATGAGGCCAAGGATTTTACCCATGGAAGCTTTAAATTATTTCAAAACCTTGAATTCCTTTTTTAATCAAATCAATTTAAAATTTCAAATAAAGTCCTGAAGAGTCAAATACTCCGCAAAGTAAAGTCATTGCAGTTCCAACGAAAGACGGAGCATAATAATTCATCGACTTATATTAGTTTTTACCTATGGTCATTCGATCAAAACTCTCCCAAATAAGCACTCAGATAACTGTGCCTTATAATTTGAAATAAGCATGGTGAAGCCGGATATTGAAAGTAACACCCAGGCATAAGTACAGTATTCGTCTGTTTGATAGCACGCCAACACCGTCCAACCTTATCATGGGTTCAAAACGCCAAGTGCGAAAAATTAAACTTATCTCAGCGGACTCTAGAAATCTCATCTGTTCGTGGGCTAAAGTAAACATTTTAATTGAGTTTGTTCCCTGACCTAATGTGTAAACAAGCCCAGCCATAAGTCTTGTTGGTACAGATCCAAGTCGATCCAGACATAGTCCAAGCGGAAAAGACAAAATCATTCCCAGTGCATACCCAATAAGAAAAATTCGCTGAAATTCTTGATCTTGTTCAGTACAATCAAGATGACCAACATCATTTGACCCACCAGATCCTTCAGTCCATGTTATATTTTCACTGTTGTTGACACCAAAATCAACAGCGACGGAGCCAACTGTATGGTTAGTATAAACACATTTGTCTCCAAAGACTTTTTCATCCTAAAGCAAAACTTTGCGTGAACTCACTTTGTCCACCCAAAGTTGAGACTAAAGTGGGTGCGCCTCTCTGATGGCCATCGTCTCTATACTACACCATGCGGAATTTGGCCCAAAAGTTTGGGCCAAATGGCTATCGGAAGACACACCCACTTTATCGCGGGCTAAAACCTTACTTTTAAAACTCGGTTAATCTCATGCCATCCATAGAAGACACCAATGAATAGATAAGTCTCTAAAAGTGAAAAAATAAAACCGAGTACGTTGGCCAAAACCATTTTTTCGACTGGTCAATTTCAATCAACAAGAGAGTCCAAATTATCAAATTAATTGAGCATAGATTTCAAATGTTGGTCAATCGAATTTTGAAAAACATCAATTTATAGGTAAAGATAATGATGCAGTGGATATTTTCTGCATGTTTTCAGCTTTGATTAGCCGTCATTTTATATATTTTTGTTTGATGTGGTATTTTGAAATAATTTTTCAATTTGGTCAAGACTGGGGTCGAAACTCGGAATTCAAGATCAAAATCTTAAAAATCATCTCAATTGTGAAATTTGATATTTTCGGAACTGCACCGGAAATAAAACTTCTAGATGCTACATATCGAATGTTGCATAAAGTACATTTTCATATTTAACGCTTTTTGATCTTATCCAATTTCCGTCGAGCCTTTTTTTGGCCGCCAAATATGTGATAATTGAGATGCATCTAGATGTGCTTTAGATGGGCAATTAATTGGCGGTGAGATGACACAATTATGACATGCATCATAAACTTGTTGGATGAAATGCACATTAACGGATTGCCTTCATCCCACAAATGCACATTATCATCCAGGCGATGTCCAGGTCAATCCTAATCTCTGAACGTAACCCCTCTCTGTTCAAACCAATTTTACTCGTATTTTAGAAAGTTGATCGAGATTTTACCAAAGACAAAATGATAAAAAGTATTCTGTTCTAAAATATGGAATTTGAATCCATATGAAAAAATAATCCGAGGGGAGTGAAAATTGGCTTTGAACAGAGAGGGGGTTACCGTAACCCGGTTATGTTCAGAGATTAGCATTGACCTGAACATTTCTTGAAGTTTCTTTGTAAGACTGAGGAGTCCTCAGTGAGGACCGTAAGAAGCTTTAATTTATTGCTTTATCGTACAGCTCAATTTGTTGTATGAGTTTTATGGTAACGAAATTCTCATGTTCTACCTCTAAATTCTCATAGATTAGTTTATCACTCTTACCCGTGCGCCGAAATTTCGATTATCGATGCTCGTTACCCTAAATTAATTTATCCCAATAATAATCTTGGTCAACCCCAACCTTGGTAATAAAATCAACGAAGCTCATTACCCGTTCATTTAGTGAGAAAATGCATAAAACCGATAAGATCGAGGTGCGATATCTCTCGATTCTGGCATTATTCCAGATTAAAATCAACCTCTCCAATGGGTGAAATTATGATATCCATCCATAAGATTGAAAAAATGATAGTCATTCAATTGCCTGCATTAACATTCAGCCAAAATATGAGCTAAGAGACCCCAATCTTTTGCGATATTAATTTACAGTGCAATATTCTTTCTGATATTGGATAAAGTACAGAGACGACGGTCATCGGGAAGGCGCATCTCACTTTATTGATTTGAAATGTTTGTGTTTGAAGTGCTCTTCATGATAGAGATGGGATCTAAAGTGACCTTAATCGTTCTTTATCCACTTCATATAGATCTATTTGTACGCATTCGGTACTATTTATTCGGCTGAATGGAAATAAATCGGGTTAGATCGCGAGATTTAGAACATACTTTTGATTTTGCCCACTTGGACTTTAAACACGATCCGATGATGACCGAGTCTTGAGATTCCAAGTGACCCGAAAAATAGTATTGAGTAATGAATTTCGGTTTAGAAATTACTAATATTGAATGAAGCTTGTCGAAATTCACCAGCGTAAATCCAACAGGTTCTAGGTAGAACGGTATTGAGAGCTTGGTAACATCATTTAGGAACCTTGAGTAGTTAAAATAAGCCTAATAAAATGTGGAACTATTTTCGTGGAAATTCCAATCAATAAGTTAGCTACCTGTACCAGTAATTTAAGTACTTAGCCAAAATTAATATTCATTAAATCTCAGTTTCATCGTAGATTAAATTAGCTAAACAATGCGTTGCAACGTACAGGGTGAACTGTGCAGATCATGTATTGTCGATAAGGACCTATTTTGATTTTTTGATGGTACAAAAGACTTGAAAATATTTTTTATGCAGCCTGATGATTAAATTCTGATATCCACTGACCGCTCGCAAACGGCGCTCGGACCTATTTTTAGCAGTACACAGTTTGCTGTACACTGCACATGATAAGAAATCGCATAATGTGAATACTGCTTAACGATATGACAATCCTACATGTATTTTCTTATAAAACAAACTTTTTTATGGAATGATCAACACACAGATACCGTGACAGTTTTTCTTTTGCATAAACTTAATGGATCTCCGTTAGTATCTCAGGTCAGTTTTTAACAGCTCATAATTTATACGCTATAAAGCTTAAAATCCTAAAGCCTCAGAATTGATAAAGGTTCAGAAATTAATTACAGTTTCAGAATCAAGATGGTTTAAGCATTCACGGTGGTTTCAGTTACATGTTTAACCTTGGAAAGCGGATGAAATTAACCACACGAAATTGGAATCGATCCTATTCGCCTGATACAATCTCCGAGAAAACCTTCGAAATATTCAAATCGCGCGCCATAATTAAGCATGACATCTGCCCGTATATGTTACATGCTCCGTGGCGCCCCAGGCTCTCCGCTTCAAATTGACCATCATGCGGATGTCTTCTGACCACATTCATTTATATACCGATGTTGAACGATGAAGGCATTATTCAAACAAATATAACAATAAGATAAAACAAAAAAGCTCAAGCCAATTAAACAGTTACAGTCAGAGAAAGAACCGAAAAAGACGAAAATGTTGACAAATATCGACTCAATCCTTACAAAGAAAATGGCAAGAACTTATTCTTGGGTTTTGTTCCTCCTTTCGTTTCTATGCATTGGAATCAATATCATTCACGTGATATTATACTGCCTTCAAGCTCGTCTTCACCCAGAAGAAAATCTGGCAGGCGAACAATTTATTTTGGGTAACAAGATGATTCTTACGGGAACAAAGATTTTTTGTCTTACTGATGGAATTTGGTCAGGTACAATGGGACTGATTTTGGCGTTCATCTGTAATTTAATTTGGTATGAAAAAATGTCAATTCGACCCCTTCCGATGCCATTCGAAACTACTGAAGATCATTTGGATGGCCATGTGTCAAAAAAACAAGATCGCGTATTTCAATTAGAAGCTCTTTTATTTCTGAGCGCCTGTTTTGTTACTGGATTAAGCCTCATTGGTGTATATCTATCCGGGTTATCGATCATTTATGAAATGTTCCAAAACGTGCCAAAAATAGAATCAACTTCTTTGGACATTGGGACTGCATTATACTGGTCATTTTGTGCTCAAACTGGACTTATTCTTGTTCTTTGTTTGACGTCTTTCAGTTTAACAATTTATTCGTTTAATGTTCTATTGCCACTATTCTACTCATCGCTTTTTCGATTGCTTATCGCCAAGGTAAAAGGCTACACATGGACCGACAACGAAAGCGAATCCCGATCGCGAAATTCAAAAGGATCATCTGGTGGATCATCGCGAAACTTTGCCAATTCCTTTTCCGACAGCTCTGTTCAATTTGGAACCATCAGAAGTTTATCGGACACTTCAATTGCATCACTCAAAAGACAACTCTCAGAAATTCGCGATCGCGAAAATGGTCTTCCTACTTCGCGAACATCATCGCGAAAGAATTCCCGCAGTGACCTGATTCTTTTGTAAAATCTTATTGTTTTTGTTCCTTATTGTAAATCTGTTGATAACCCACAGAGGGATCGAAAGATAATTGTAGCCTACTGTGAAACGTATTTATTATAACCTTATTTCTTCAATAAAAAATCTTTTTAATCACACCTTCTTTTGATATACCAAAAGTACTGAGAACAATGACAATTTTTCGATTATTTATTGCAATTGTTATTTGCGCAAGATAATCTTGCAAAGATTTGGCTCCGGAAAAACAAAATTGGCGTCTCTGAGTCAAAAGCTCTCAATTCGAAGTCTATGGATAGGGTGTTCAGTGCCGAAGGCACTGGCCGGAAAAGGGCCTCTCCCCTAAACAAAACTTTTGTTCCAACTAAACTTGACCTAACTAAGAACCCACGGCCATCAAAATTGCCATTGCAAAACCAGCATTGAGGGACGTTGAGGCTGAAAACTACGTCAAAATTACGATAAATTTTCGACATTTTACGATCAAAATCGTATTTTTTTTCTGTTTTTGTTTTCTAGACTACATAAGGAATCACTTTGGACAAGACTATGATTTTAAGCTGCCATATATAGAGGTTGCATTTTTCGGCATTGGACACGCTATCTATGGAACATGTTTACTCGACTTTAGATCAAACTAACTTGGTCTGACTTGAGTTCAAAACTTCTTTTTTAACGATACATAAATTTTTATGATTCGAAATCCGCGTTTACGAAATCCAATGTTGATCATTTGATCAAATTCTTATTTCGAAAATGGATAACGAGAAAGAAAAACTAAATGATGATATTCAAAAAGAGTTTTCGGCAACCGAGGCTATCATAGGAAAAGATCTTTGACATGGAAATCGCTAAAAACTGATTGTGACCAACTTTCATCCAATCAAATGGAGGCTTTTAAAGGAGCAATCCGACGATGGGCTCGAAGCATAAGATTGAAATACTATTATAGTCAAGATTGCGATATATTGAGACCTTATTTAAAGATGAAGTTGGCGGTTTCGGTACTTTTCAAAAAGTAGTTCTTTTTTGGATAGCCTTCCCTTGCCTTGGAATGGGTGCAATGTGGCAAATGCAAATTTTCTGGGGGTTCACACCTGATCACGAATGCATCAATAATGGCACTGATTATGTTTTGCTGCCATGCGGAATTGAAAATGGAACATCATGTGACTACATAATGGAGTCCAGTTACGTTTCTGATTTCGGTTTGTTTTGCAACGACGCGAAATATTTGAAGTTCATGCAATCCGCTATGCTTTTTGGTTCCTTTTTTGGCGAATTATTACTTGGATCACTCCAGGAGAAGGTTTTTAACCACCGAATCAATTCTAGAGAGATCATTGATATGTTGAGCCTTTCTAAAGGACATAATAGGAAGAAGAAAAACTATCTTACTTAGCGTTGTGACATTGGCAGGTTCGCTTGTTGGCATTGTTCTATCTCCGAAACTCGGTAGCTGGAAGTATTTATTATTATTTTGCACAACGGCAGGATTTTCATGTGGGGCACAGGCTAAAATGACGTTACCCATGGAAATATTTGGTACTAAAGAACGATCATCAATTGGTCCAATAATGGCTTTTGGTTGGTCAACTTCAGGCACAGATCATCTCTATGTAGATCAACTCGGATCGAATCGTTTGTACTAGATCTGTTCTACAGGATTTTTATACCTAGCTACATCATATATATTTCGTGACTGGATAATCAGTGCAATAATTGCATTTATTCCCGTCTGGATTTCTGCTTTTTCTTACTGGTTTATCATTCCAGAATCAGGTCGTTGGTTGCACAGTCGAGACAGAACTGAAGAAGCGCTGGTTGAATTTCGAAAAATGGCAACTTGGAATGGATCGGTACTTTCGGAAAAATTGGAAGAAAATCTCTTGAAATCTTCTCAGATTGATGAAAAAGTATCTTTGCTCGCCTCACTGAGAAAACACAAGATTGTACTCTACAGATATATACTTCTTGTCACATCTCAGTTAGTATTTATTTAAATCAAAATCAAATCATTTTTTTTATCAAATAATTTAGTTCTCTTCATGTCATGCTCTGGCTCAGTATTCTTTATAGTACGAGTAGCTTTGGTCCAAATCCTTTTTTGACATATTTGATATTTTGCATTCTTGGTGGCCCTTTACGATTTATTATTTCATATATCACTTTGAAGTTTGCAAGAAGAAAGGGAATTATTTTATGTTCCACCCTCACCTGTGTTCTCCTCATCCTGAGTCAAGGATTACGACTTTATGGTAAGTCACAAATCACTGGATGAAGCAATTCGAGGACAAAGATTATTTAGACACAGAAAAAAAATACGAAAAAGTGATTCTGGTACTTGGTATCCTTTGTAAAATGTTTTCGGATTACTATTGGGACTATGCTTACTGCTTCACTGTTGAAAGTATGCCGACAGTTATTCGTCAAAGCTGGGATTGTCAACGACATGTTTTTTAAATAATACGGATTGACCCTATTACTTAACAGTTGCGCTGACATTTTTTCGTATAACAGTTGCGCTGATTTTTGGCACGCTTGTGCCAAAAGTCACGAAATCATACCTTGGAAGCATATCGTCGTGAAACCTTCATGACCTAATGGCAGACAATGCCAAAAATGATTGTCAACATGTCAATTAATGTTCATTTCCGGTCCACTTCCGATAAAACCTCCACCCGAAAAATTTTTAACAGACATTTTTATTGCACCAAAAGTTTCGTATTGAAATTTCAGTAGGAGTGAGATATTTCTGAGCTATCACATTTATTTCCGATGTTATCGCCATTTTAGAGCCTTTTGGCACGCTCGTGCCAAGAATCAGCGCAACTGTTAAGTTATTTAATAACTATGATTTTCGAGAAATCCATATCAGAGCGATGGGTATATTTGACTCTATGGGAAGTCTTGGTGGCTGTTTTGCTGCGTTGGTAGTTGCAACAAAATACGGAATTTTTGTTCTTGCCATTGCTTGCATGTCAATAGTGCAATTGATCTGGTTAATGGGGAACCCTGGCTAGCTATTTCGAGAATTTTTGATACCATATTAGACTTCGGGTGTCTTAAACTGTCTTATAAAACGTCAGTCAAATGATTTTTAATTCTGTATATAGAAATCCTATGTTAACAGTCCCAATACGAAGTGGTTATTTTTTACCCAAAAGGGAAAAATTTTACATGTAATGTTTTTACAATTTCCACGCACTTTTCCCCGCTCGTATTGTGACTGTTAACACCCGATTTATAATAGATATAATGTTATAACTTATAAGATATGACGTAAGAATAAATATGACGTTATAGCTTATACAATTTTCGTAGCGTTCAAACAAGCACCTCGAATCAAGATTTTTCTTTTTTACAAAAACATGGTATTTCAGACTTTTGTAGATCTAGATCTTATGAGACAAGAAAAGTCCTAACTCAATGTCCTGATGCTTATTCTCGAATGACCACGCGAAAGACATACTCTGTAAAGTTCTTTCCCCATTCCGTATGGGCCATACGGTAGTCTCCAATACCGCTAGTCTCCAATAACGCACAACGAAAATCTGCAAATACTTTCGTCCCGTAAGTCTGGTTCAACTTTCAAAAAGTTGAATTGTTACAGACTATGAGGGAAAGAAGGATTTGGAAGTCCGAACTTAGAATTTCAAAAAAAACTGTCTGGACATTCGCAATTAGTTGCGAGTAAGGGCAGGCTCCAGAATTGATGGAGTGTCTGCTAATCAAAACCCAGAAAAAATCGAAGAATCATCAATCCCCTAAAATTCGCTAACCAGGGTGCCCGTTATGCCATAGCATATCCATTTTCACCTCCTAATACAGTCGTTAAAATTATTTAGGTTACTGCCGTCCACACTCAATGAGCCACTGCCTGATACTTTGGAAGAAGCAGAACAGATGAGTAGAGGACTCAAAAGAAAACAAAAAGATACCACTTTTACCTAAATTTTGGATGAAAAATAAATTGTGAACGTCATTTGACATTTGACTTAACCTTACAAAAATCGGTGGATAAAGGAGGTGCGTGTGATTCACGGTGTGAACGTGGGAAAACATATCTCCGAGTCATCTGAAAAGAATCTCATTTGTCATCCAATGAGTCATTTGATGAATGCGTAGGCAATGACTCACACCTCAGCATTTTCAAACACAATGGGCCAGATTTCGAAGCACGTGATAATGAAATAACCTTTCTTGATAAAATAAAGAAGTATTATTTTTTTCTTATTTGTGGCACTGTCAATTTTTCCTCAGAGATGGTCTCGTCAGTTTTTTCAACGTGGAGAAAATCGAGGACAAGAGAAAAGGCCTTTTTTATTCTGATTATTGAGAGATATTATGGTTCCTAAGAGCATAGCTCGTTTTTTTGAGATATCACTGATATATCAGCCATTTTTTAAGACATTCGGACAAGATGATAAAGCATATATTCTTTTTAGAGTGAATTAACAGAATGGATAGTTTGCGTGCTATTTTGGCTGATTTGTTGAACCCAGAAAAGGCGGCAGAATCAACGAAACAAATGAAAATATTCAAAAGTGATCCGCAATTGTTGCCATCTCTTATGAGTATCGCGTTATCGGATGGCGAACCCGCTATCAGACAAATGGCCGCTGTTATTTTACGAAAAGAGACGTCGAAACGCTTCTCCGGACTCAACCAAACAGATCAAGCCCAACTAAAAGAAGCTATTATAAAAGGTATTATCCATTTAATAAATGAGATTATCGCCTAAATAATAAATCAGCACTAACAAATGAACAACACCCGGCCACTTGGAGTGCCCTTGCCGAAGTAGCAGCCTGTCTGTTGAGAAAAAATGCATCGTGGCCAGAATTTTTTCAACTAGTCCAAGCTGCATGTCAACAAAGTTCCGCTAGAGGCGCCGAACTTCTCGCTAGAATGTCTTCTTCTGCTCCTCAGGTACTATCATTAAGTCTATTTCGAAATTTACTTCTTTTCTTAAGGTTATCAGGGATGAATCAACAGCCTCAGTCGCCTTAGACCTAATCGCGAGCTGTTTCACCAAGCAAGAAAGTGAAACACTCCATCAAACCTTGAGGGCATACGATGCAATTATAACAGAATTGACTGACGGACCAAATGTTCAAAAAGCAAAAAATCAAATACAATCAGCTGTAAAAGCCATCGAACATCTCATTCAAGATGATCAAACTGATTGGGCTGTCGAAGGTTTCCAAATGTTTCAGGAATGGATCAAAGTTTAACTTTTATTGTTTTCTGAAATATTACAGTTCTAAAAATAGAAAGGAGTGTTTGTATTTGATCCAATTTAGGCTCTTTTAGATTCCAGTTTCAACCTTATTCCTGGTAATAGCGTTCAACAAATCGCTCAATGGGCTGCAAAAATATTCTGTCACAAAGACGCCGACCCATCTATTCGTACAGCCGCTGGCAATTTCCTCTGTGCCCTAGTCACCTCAAAATCAAAGAGTGTCAAAAAAGCAAAGATGACAAAAGAATTGATTGAAATATGTTTCCCAATTTTAATTGAAGACACAGATGAAGATGACGAAGACGATGAAGAAGAATGCCCAAGAAGTTCAGCCCTTCAACTTCTTGATACAATTTCGATCAAGCTTCCAAACACTGAAGTATTGCCAGTTATCTTGGGTTTTGCTCAAACGGCAGCCCAGGGTGACTTCAACAGTCAAAGGGCCGCCCTATCAGCCCTCTCTGTTATCTGCGAAGGATGTGCCTCTCCCCTCATTGAAGGTGGCCACGTGTCTGCTCTTATCAAATTCGCCTGCACAGCACTTCAAGCTGAGAGTCCAGCACTCAGAGGCTCTGCCCTTTATGCTATAGGCCAATTTGCTGAACAAATGGTCGGAGCTGTCACCGAATTCGCCCCAGAAATCTTGAATATTGTCACTAAATTACTTGAACAGCCTACTGAAGTCCTTATCAAGCATTCACAGGTACGAACAAAAATATATATACGAAAAGTCCTTAGAATGTCTTTGTAGCTTGAACGTGGTTTGTATTGTATCGAACAACTGGTTGATACCTTGGATGAAGAGCAAATTGAACAATTATTACCATCCCTTTTGACGTCTTTGGCTCGTTTCCTCGCTGAACCGAATACTGAGAAATGTCAAACTCCAACCATCGGTGTTGCCTGTCTTGGATCAATCATTGCTGCATCACAAGAAGCAATCAGTCCCCACCTTCAGGCAGTTGTTCAGATGCTCCAACAATTACTACCAGGCGATGTTTCAAATGGTAAATATACCAAAATAGAATAAAAGTATTAATTTTATTATAGATGATACGGACGCATCTACATTGATCCTTCAATCATCCGCCTTGGACACACTGGCAACTTTGGCATCCTCTGCTGGCGAGGCATTTGTCCCAATTGCCAAAGATTCGTTAACATTGGCTGGTAAACTTGTAACTGGTGAGGCTGATCCTGACATTAGACGTGCCGCATTGAATTTGAGCTGTGCAGTTGTGTCTCTTCCAAATTGTCCTGCTGAAATGTTAGCTGTAGTTCCAAGACTTCTTGAATGTCTGATGGAAACTTTGAAGGTACGATTTTTGATTTTCGATACCATCGAATTATTTTCTTGTAGAGTAGTGAAGGGATTGGTGTCAAGTTTGTTGGTGATGCCGATGAAAATGACCCGGATGCCGCCGCTGATGCATTTGATGCTATCGAAGATTTGGATGACTCTCAGAGTCTTGAAGGAGATGAAGGTGACGAAGAAATTGAACATTTCACCGTAGAAAATTCTTATTTGGAAGAAAAGCATTCTGCTCTTACCAGTATCATTCGAATGGCACAAAAGATTCCTCAGCAGATTGCTCCTCAAAGGTACGTCCCTGTGATCTTATTATCATAAAAATATTTTAAGTGAGGCAATGTATAAAGAATGTTTGGCTCTTTGTGACTTTGTCAATGAAGAAATCAGAAAATTCTCGTGCTCTGCGCTTATGCATTTGGCTTTGGGAATGTTCAAGATAAGTAATAATGATGCTGGATTGAAGGAAGCTGTCAAGAAAGCACTCGAAATGATTCAGCAAGACACTGACAATGGTGTTGCCCTTCTTCTGATGGCTGAATTGTCCGATGTTATTGATAAATACGGAAAACCTCTTTTCACTAAAGAAGTTATGGAATGTGTTATCAATGCATTGAAAGGCGAACTTATTTGTATGATGGGTAAGTTCCATATTTATTTTCTGATCTGATTGGTAATTTATAGAGGATGACGACGAGGAAGAGGTCGCTGTGGAAGAAGAAGAAGCTTCCGAAGTTGAACGTGAGCTTTTGGATGGAGCTGGCGAACTACTTGTATCTTGTGCTCGTGTTGACCCACAAGGTGTCGTTTCGGAAGGACTTGTAGAAGTTCTCACTGTAGCAGCACAATTAATGAAAAAACCAGACAGTGGCTCAAAGGCCTGTGCACTTGGAATTCTAGCTGATTTCTTCGATACCGTTGGTTCAAACTCTGCTGAAGGATTTATCAAACAATTGTTGCCTGCATATCAACAGTTTACCACTTCGGACGATGACAATGTTAGGAACAATGCTACATTTGGAATCGGGGTATTGATCGCCACTGGAGGTCAAACAGGAGCTGGTTTCATCAATCAAGCTCTATCATCTTTGCCTCTCAATGAAAATAAAAACATGCAAGTCAAGGTATGCACGTGACTGTGATAATATCATAATAGTTACAAACGATTCAGGATAATGTTACCGGGGCTGTTGCAAGAATGTTTTTGGTTGCTGATGCTTCTCAACGTGAGGAATTGGCAAAACAATTCTTGACTAGACTTCCATTGACTGAGGACCATGCGGAATGGAGAGTTGTTCTCAATGCGGTCGAACTGCTTATTCAACAAGGCAACCAAGAGGTAAATTAATAAAAACAGGAAAAGCAGCTGACACTAATTATTTAAAAGGTTATGGCCGCTTTACCAGAACTGTCCGCTCACTGTCTGAATTCGGTGAATAACTTGAACCTTGACATTCATTGTGATAAGCGAACAGTTTTGAAAATCGGAGAATTCATCCAAAAGATTCATGACTCAAATCAAGCTCTATTTGGTGAGTTGAAGCAGAAAACACCCGAGAAAGTTTGGACAAAGCTAAACAAGGCTGCAACAGCCTAAAAGGTTCCCCTCCGGTCCAAGTCGTAATTCATAAGAAAAGTGTCATTCTGCTGCTCACTACACCACTACTAGGATAATTAATACACCAGTTACCATTTCTTCAACTTATCTCCCAACTTCCTGTCTGGACACTATCTCATAATTGAACGTAGTGCACTCAAAGTGCACGGTACCGCACGATCAAAATACGAAAGTCTTTGCATGATTATTATGAACTGTCCATTTAGTAAAATAAAACTTATCCAATTATAAACTCACTTATTTTTTTTTACTTTCAGACCGATAATGAGAAAGTTATCGGACATTTTGAAGGAATGGGATGCGAACCGGTCCCAGCGCCAAAATTTATTAACAGAATTTTTGACCATGACTGAGGACAAGACTGCCATTGATCTGGCTAATGCACTCGGCCATCACACTTCCCTTTTGTTTGCACGGTTTATCGCTGCTCTTCGTCTCAATTATAATAATCAAGGCGTTGGGTTATTGCTTGAGGCGATAAATCGATTCACAGGTGCTACCGGAGGTATGTTCGACTTCGAAATCGTCTATGTAAACGAAAATAATATTCAGGATTGGAATACGTGGATGAGCTTATTGAATCTGGTACATTATTAACTCTTATCGAAATGTTGAGTTTGGAGAACCCAACAGAGGCTGACAAGAATGCTTCCATTCGAGTCGTTTATTCAATTTCTCTTTATGGTCTCAAATATAAAGAAATAATTTGTAAGGTGGGCTCAATCAGAGTCATTTGTGAATGTCTAGGAACGGTTATAAGAATCGTATAATATAACTTATATCTTTGCAAACACCAATCAATTAGGACTTAAAGTCCTGATATTAATAACCGAGGGGAAGCAAAAGCGAAAATGGCTGACCTTAAGCAAAACTGCTTCTTTTTATTGGATTCATTGGTAAAGGGTAATCCGCGATATACCGCTTCAATCTACCGCGCGCTGATTGCACTCTTACCAGCTGATTCATCGACTGCAGTCCAGGTTTCTCTTCAAATATTGAGAAAAATCCAGCCGTCAGTTGATCCAATAAAAGAACTTATTTCTCCGTTATTGGGAACATTGGGTTCCTATCATGGCGAAGTTCGTTACGAAGCTAAACTGTTTATTATTGCGCTTGCTGACAATCAAATAATATCACATCAACTACTTCACGGCCTTGTAAAATCTCTTGATCTAAATGTAGAAACTCAAAATCTTTCCGATTATATTCGTCAATCAGCAGCTGTCGAAAGTCTTGATGAACTAATTCGAATGAAACCATCAGAATGGATTGAAAATAAATTAATTCAACATGGAGTCTTATCAAAATTAATTCACACACTGGCAAATACAAAACATCCTGAATCACAAAGAAATGCTGCCGTTGCACTTATGGTAAGAAAATAAACCCTACCATTCGAATATTAATCACGCTTTAAGACCTTATCGAAAAAGATTCCAGACAAGACATCAACAATAAAAGAGGCTTTGGGTCCTTTGGCAACCGACTGGTCAACAAATCCCGAAAATGTTCACGAGAAAATTGATTCAGTTAGTGCTGACGCTCTTGTTCATCATAACCTCGACTGTTAATCTTATTTTTATACTCTGAAATATATATTTTTATATAAAGCAAACATTATAAATAACGTGTCATTTTTGTTTTCTTTGGGCTTTAGAAAAACTTGAATGGTGTTTGAGAATGGCGAAGAGCTTTCTGAGGATCGAACGCCAATCCTAGATGAGAGAGATTCAGTCAGTTATGAAGAATTTGGGGGTGATCAGGTTCGAGATTATTCTTAATACCACATTATTCCTATTTATACCATCTTTATAGCCTGTAAATCATACTCTTAAATTAAATTATATCATAACCCGAAAATAGCCTATATTATTGGCTATATATATCATAGATCCGATGATTTAGGATTATGTCAATTGCCAATCATGTCAAGGTACCGGACGTTTGCCTCGAAGTCAACAACAGGAACTTGTTGCTTTGATACCATACGATGATGATAGGTTGAAACCGAAACGAACTGCTCTTTGGGTGACAATGGGAGTGGTTTTAGCCATCTTGGCATGCGGTCTGGTAGCCGGTTCTCTTGTTTATATTTTGGTACCTCGAACCGTCGTTGTTGAATTCATTCCACCAATAAGAAATAATGTTACGTTCACAAGAAAAAGGTCAAAAATATATTTAAGACCATCCTTTGAATAATTATAATTTTTATGAAAGGAATCTAGGCCAAGAGAAACAAAAGGATCTTTTGACCGCCATAAAGCACAAACGAGACTCACATGAATCTCACAATTCCACTTCGTGTTGCTAATCCAAACTTTTCTAATGCCAATTTTACTTCAGTGGGTAAGTTCCCATCTCGGATATATCAATTATCCATTAATATTTCATTTTTCAGAGACAGAAGTCTCATTTCTGACGTCACAAGTAGGACAAGAAACAAATACAGAGTACCAAATACTTGGAAAGAGAACAGATCAACTTTGGCATAATATAACTACAATGCTCATGTTCAAAAAAGGTAAAGAAACGACTTTAAAAATTGAATGAATATTTTACCTTCAGATAATCATTTGACTTGGCTTAAAGATTATTGTACCCGCGAACAGTCTGGCCCAAAAATAATATCTCTCAATATTCAAATGTCTACGAATGTCACCTTTCGCAATGCGGTACAACAAACAGCGATCAAACAATTATGCTACATCAGCTGTGATCCGAATACAAATGCGCTTTCGAATTGTCAATAAATTATTGACAATAACTACCAAAAGACTATAAAAAGTTCCAATTTTCAGAGACTACCAAAATTGCCCTGTTTTGAAAATCTTTAAACATTCTTCATTTCTTCAACTTATGACAACTATTCTAACTTTTCAGAATGAAAAAAATAAAACGGATTTTCGGAGGGAATAAAGACAAAGCCAAAAATGATTTGGCTGCTTCATCAATGAGAGGTTAGATTTAAACAGTATAAATGTTTCTAGAATAATCAATTTAGGATCAATGTCTTCTCTCTATTCGAATCAGTCTGATCAAAATCCTACTACTAATTTGAATCGACTTGACAGTTCGAAAATTCGTCTTCCTAAACTCCATCAAGCAGCAAAGAGTGGGAATGTGATGAAGATTGATAAAGAACTTCGAAAATGTCCTGTAGACACAACAGATGCAATCGGTCGTACTGCTATTCATATTGCTTGTTTACACAATAAGGTAAGAAGATGTTTTCCTGTGTTGATTGTGATAAAGAATTGGTCTGAGTTCCCCGATGAATCAAGAAGTGGGGTGCGCCTTCTCGATGGTCGCCGTCTATATACCGCCTTCTGCGGAATTCGAACCAATTGACCATTGGGAAGACGCATCCCACTTTAGACTATGAATCATAGACTATGATTCATAGTCCCTGTCCTTATCGTGCTGACCTTCTTTTTTTAGATGGAGGCAGTTAAAATGCTATGTAAACAGCCAAGAGCGAACATTAATGCGGTGGATACAGAAGGTCGAACAGCATTGATGTACAGTGCTGAATATGGAAATTATGACTGTTGTGAAGTCTTAATTGGAAACAAGCCAAGCCCTGATCTCAATTTAACAGATAATTATGGTTGTAATGCTCTCCACTATGCCATGTGTAATGACAAAGGAAATACATTTATTGTCCGTCTTCTGTGCCAGTCCGGTGTTTCCCTTCAAGCCAAGAGTGTCGCCGGACAAACTCCTTTTCATCTCGCCGCTCAACAAAATCAATCTTCTCTTATTCCAATTCTATTAGAACATCACGCCGAATTGGATAATACTGATGGTAAAGGACGAACTGCTCTAATGACTGCTGCTTCTGAAGGTCATTTTGATATTGTTGATTTGATTATTAAAGCAGGGGCCAATTTAAATGTCAAAGATGTTGAAGGAAATACTGCCGAAAATATTGCTCATATAGGAGGCCATCAAGGAATATATGAATATCTGAAAGAATTAAACGAAACAAACCCAAAAAGTGATACGCTGCAAAAGGTAAATTGCCTGTTATAGGTCACTACATAACTTATGTAACATAAGTTATGTTACATAAGTTAAGACCAGGGTGATTCACGGCCTATCTCGCTAATGTATTTTCGACCAACCTTCAAAGCCGAATTTTACCCAGAAAATCACGTGATCGGATAAATCCTAATGGTG
>SCLD01136518.1:0-23805 GCA_004367895.1 Oikopleura longicauda
TTTGGAGGAGGCTAGTTTTATCGTGGTGGAGAGTGAAATAATGATAGCGCTAGAGTGTCAATCGATGGCGGTGGAGGAGTAGGGAAGTCACAGTGAGTCCTTTGTTCAACCCAAAGGAGTAATTCAGACTCACAGAACTAGAGATTTGGAAATAATTCAAACCTAAAACATGAAGACTGCTGCTTTATTCGCCGTTACTGCACGTAAGTTACATCTTTAGATATTTATACCGGTAAAAAATGACAAATCAATAACCTGGCCAATAAAGTGACGAAGAAAAAAATTCTAGAACCTTGAGTAAGACCTTTCATTCAACTATTATATGCTCAAATATATTTATATATAAGGTCTTGCATGTTATAAGGCTTTAGTTAATCAATGACGAGATGATTTTTTTATGTGAACGTCCGTTTTTTCGAAATAAAACCAAAACGGATCGCTGGTGACTCCTTGATCTATCCAGAAACCCATTATTACCGTATGTCACAATTTTGCGGCTTCATTAAAGTGAGGTGCGCCATGGTCGTCGTCTCTATACTTCCTCATAAGGAATTCGAGCCCATTGACCACCGGGAAGACGCACTCCATTTAAGTATTCATTTAAATTGGCATATGTAGAATATATAAGGTATTGCTATTAATAATGTGACCATAACGACTTCGAACTTCTTCAAATTTGTTTCGAATTGTCACATTATTAAGAGCAACACCCAATATTAAAATATAGAATTCACGTTTGCGATATTTGAAGCGTTGATGTGAACTTAGATTTGCTAATATACTCTAGTCTTGAATATTATAGGCCCAATATCATATAGACTTTATCATGTAGACTATATGATAAAGAGATTTGAAATAGGCTTGGTGCATTGGTTATTCAAGTAGAAATTTGGAATATAATCTAAACGAATATTAACATAATCCGGTACTACCATGGATCATGGTACTCGAAGATATATCTAATAAGAATCTCGAGAAAAACTTTGACGAAAAAACCAGTAAATTCAATTAAGTTTGACGCAGGGACTTAAAGCTTGAAATTCAACGGTATAAAGGAGACTCTACTAGACTCTATCTCTCTCTCGTCTTACCGTAAATTCTTCAGTTCCCGGCTTTATACCAAACCGAATTCTTGAAATTCAGTTGCAAGGACGTTTTTTAGGTCATTTTAGTCAGATTTGATCAGTTCCGGCCCAAAATCGGCGCTTTCGTATTTTGTGGTTTGTCGCGGTGAACCTTGATTACCGATTTTTCCGGATGTGATACCGGTTATCGGACAATTTCGGTGCATGTTAATATTGCATTAAGATTGTGTGAAGTTAACTATGCATTGACCACATTAATTATGAATTTACGTAATCGGTATTCCGGTCTCGGTTTTCGTCATTATTAAAAGTTATTTCTTGAACATCGTGTTCATATTAATTTATTAAGTTGCACAAGAAGACGGATGGTCTACTAATCCAATTGATTCTGCTGAATATGAAGGTGAAGATTTAGCCACATTGATTGAGGCCCGTTCGGGGGCAAATAAAATCCCCGGGAGTCGAAAAGGAGGCCGAAAACGAATGATTAACTCAATGGCAATACGAGATTTTTGGGATTTCGAACATTATGGATGTTGGTGCATTGAAAAGAAAGGATATGGACCAGCTGTTGATGAAGTTGATTTTGCTTGCTTAGGTATTTGTCGATTTTACTGCCTTTCGAATGGTTGATTAACTAGTTACTAATTGTTAATCTATTTTTAGCTCACAGTAAATGTTGGGGGTGTGCAAAAGCTGAACATGGTGACGAATGCGATGGACTCAACACACCTTACAAATGGAAATTTATCAAAGATTCTGGCACAAGTGTTGCAGTTGATATCAAATGTCGTAAGTGTTTTTAATAATAATGATTCATGTTTGATTTTTTCCTGGATTTCATTCCCCATTTTGACCTAGTATTAATCATATATAAAGACCTCGGGGACATCCTTTGATAACGACGTCAGTTCTAGAAAATAAAGTTTAAACTCGAAACAAGCGACTTGAAGTGTTGCGATATGTAACATATCATATGTTACAACAAACTTCATAGTAATAGTTCGTTTATCAGCATACCAAATAATATTTAGCAAGCTAGTACAGAATATATCATAATTCGAAATGCTCAATCGCCCTCCAAATGTGAATCCATTGTATTCGATACCGGTTTCAAAACACCGGTTCAAAAAACCGGTTAATCTAAGCACCTTTGGGAATATACATAAATATACTGGACTGAATCATGCAAAAGTAAAATTGGGGCGCACGAAAATAAAGATTAGTCAAGCTGCGTGTCCAAATTGACTATTTTACTCCAGCCGGATATAAAGATCAAAATATTAGATAAAGTTTATATTTAAGTTGTGCAGATAATTTCATTGAACTTGAAATGATTTGAGGCTAAAATTTTGAGCTTATGTCAGCACCATTTTGCCAAAACTACCATAAGGTGTGACGTCATTAGAACATTAAACTTGGCAATCCATTTTAATATTTTTCAAAAATGGTGCAAAATCTAATTGGATGAAATTAAGTTGATTCTGATCCTTGCCGACGATCAGTTTGTGAATGTGATCGTAAACTAGCAACTGACTTACGAAATATGGAAGCTGCATACAATCCAGAATTTAGGTAAGAGTATAATCTATATTATATAGACTATTTAATTAATTATAAATCTATCTGTATTAAATATCAAACTCGATATTTGAATTATTTCTTAACCTTTTTGATAGAAATCAAGCTACAAAACATGAACTCTGTCCAAAACCAGACCACTCACTAGCCCGTCGATTTACTGTCAGTGAGAAACTGGATTCCTGTTGTGGCGATTCAGTATATAAATTTCCGTTTGCCTCGGCAGGAGGTAAGCGCGCCTGCTGTGGAACAAGAACCTATGACACAGACATCATGCAGTGCTGCGATCAGGATTGGCTTTATCTACTAATGAAAGCATGATATAGAACAAGTATCTTCGTAATTATTTAGATTAAAAAAGGGATGGGGTAAATTGGCGTTAAATGACGTTGATTCTGTAACGCATTTCCGCAGAATTCACTTAAACTGGATTGATCGACCCTAGTTCTTAATGTTCACATAGGAGAATTGGGCAATATCTTTAAGGGCATGTAGTGGCTCATAAGATATATTAATCACCAAGAGAATTTCGAACAAGATTTTTCGAATCATTTCTTGGAGTCCAGCTGAGTTAAACTTCCTGGGACGAGATTTAAGTCTTCGCAATTTGAACTATGATTCATACTACATTATAGTCTAAAAATATACCTAAATGTATATAGGCTATGTAATCTAATTCTTAAGCTTTTGGCAATTCTGCTTCAGCGGTCTTCGTAGCTTCTATACGTAACGGCTTGAGTCTCGTAATTTAAATGAGTGTTTGAAGATGTACTATCGATATGAAGTCTTCAGTCTAGCTTTGAAGGATATATTTCCTCCATCCTTGGCAAAATTCTGATATGCAGGTCTCTCGTATTGAGGACCTCGTCTTGAAAAATAGACTCATAGACCTCGACCGCCGAAAAGTTCTAGTTTACTTTTGAAATGTCCGATAATAATCAAATTAGAAGATAAAACCGATAAAAGGATAATTCATTGGTTAAGTATATTGGAACATGCTAATTTTATTTCTTTTTAATTATTCAAAAATTTTCATTAGAAAAATGCATGATTTTCGATTTGTAAATGCTAAAATGTACATTTTCCCTCTTGTATATAAGTCCAATGTCTAAAAACGGACACCCGGTAAGTTTTTGAAATGTGGATTGAATGGCGAACCGGATCAAACAAGTTTGAACAAGCGATTGGAACCAGTTTTAAGAGATTCAAAAGAAGCATGGAAGAAACAAACCGAATAATTCTCTTGATGCCTAAACTAAATAAAAAAGTTTAGCTTCTGAAATCACGTGTTTTAATCAAGGTTTTTGAGGCTATTGAAACATAGACGTTGTCCAACATACTAAACCAGACTTTATGTTTTAAAGTCAAATGGCGGACAATATAAGTTATGTAGAGATGACGATTCTAAATTGAGCCTTACTTATGCAGGGTATATTATACCTAGAATAGACGTTTTTAGGCCTTACAGTATATATCCGATCCTATGTCACAGGGTACCCATTTTACTGAAGTGATGACAAAATAAAGCATGAAATGTTGGGATTCGATCTAAGATTTTGTTCTTCCCCGACAAGAATATTTTTTGATTTGCATATAAATACAGGTATTTTAGCGCGCATGTTAATTGAGTAGTACTAGAGGTAATATTCAGCTGTATTCAAGTCGATTAACCGTATCCGTCCAGTAGACCTTATGAGATCAAAAATCCAGGGTCGTCGAGAGTTCACTCGCGTAAGTGACGTTTTTTGTGTTATTTCTTGGAAAAAAGTCTTAATATCATATGTGTCAAATTGAATAAAAAAGTCTATTTCGTAAAATTGACGATCAAAATTATGTCTATTTTCACCGTAACCAAAACTCTATTTTGACAACATCTTGGGACACGTACTTATTTTTTACAATTTGTTAATATAGGTAGAACAATCCAAGTTACATAAGATTGTATATGATATATACAGTATAACAAAGAACAGTTTAAAATAGATGGGTGGGTCTCATAAGTTTATAACGTGAATTTTGGTTTCTTAAAAGACTCTTGGAATAGAAGTTCTCGAGTCATTTTCAGTTATGTGACATGACTCATGTCCCGGAAGTTTGTCAATATCATACTGACAATATGGGTCAAATGATTTGACTCAAATCTTTACGGTCATTTTTACATAATCCATCCAAAGAGTCATTTCAAACATAATTCAAAATCGCATTAACCAATAAATACAAACAAATATACCAAAAAATGCTGTAATTTAAAAACAAACAAAAAAGATATCCCATCCATGGAGGGGATAAGTCATCCTTAGCGGATAAGTCGGACAATATAGGTCGATGTTGTAAACATTTCAATCATGAACAATATACAATGTATGACTCTGACTGGATTTTAATTCGTTTATCCTCATGTGAAGAACATTTTTAACATTTCCTTTTTGAGAAAATGAAATGACCCGATTTAGAAAATTCCACTAAAGTTTTCAAAATCCTGTGATAATTTAAGATATCATTTTCACTTTGGACCAAATTGAGCATTGTCGGGAGTATTTCGGAATTCTATTTAACCTGGAGCCGATTCAATTTAAGATTATTGGGCTAGCTTTGAAATGGTTGAGTTTCTTTTACGGTGTTTTTAGAATAATTTGGTTATGTGTTTTATTCGATAATTCTATTTATGTACGAAGATGATGTATCCAATCATTGCTATAAGCCGGATTTTTGTTTGATAACGAGCCAATTAATAATGGATCAAACAACTGATTGCTGGTTTACTGTTCAACTTTATCTTGCCCTTTTACTTATAAAATATATTTTATATTTGATGACAAATATGATATGCGATCATCCATATTTTTTGATGACCCAAGGTTGAAGATCTATTACTAGCCATGTCATCGGAGTTTACATTGCTTCATTCATAAAAAGACACATATTTTAATACATCATACATGTGAAATATTATCCATGTAACGTAGACTATGTAACATAGTTAGGCTGTAAACCAAGAAATGCCATTTAAAATAAGTAGGACATAATATTCTGTTATAACGCATGTTAAAATTTTGCATATCATTGAAGAAGTCCTACTTGTTCTCCGGTTTTTATGTGATGAAATAGAACTTTATCTTGGTTTTCGCTTTCTTTAACACTTTGATCAAGTTTGACTAATGAAGTATAAAGGTTATTCACGATTTGTTTAATGGAACGTGAAAAGGTTGAAATACTGGAATACTTCAGTCAAATTGCATATTTTAGGTTTAGACAGCATATATCATATATGTTTTCGAATAAAGTTGGTATGATATCAGATGCTGTTGAAGAGTATATGCTCATTTGCGACCAAAATCACGTGGAAGGGCGCTAAAGCACACTATAATATATATGCAATTTCACTCGTTTAGATTCCACATCTCAAAAGTTAATAAATAATATTTAAACAAAATGAATATCTCAAAATTTATTATTTTCATGTTCATCGCCGAAGTCTCAAGCTTCAGACTCTTCAGAGTACGAAGATCTTCAGCAATCAGGCCATCAAGAAAGTCTTCAAGTCGGCGACTCAGCTATCAAATGCGAAACAAGTATTTTAAAATGATCAAACCGCTCTACTATTCTGACAATCTTTTCTATTAAACTGTTATAATATAAATATATAAAAGTTATATTTGTTAAATTCAATGAATTTTGAAAATTTATTTTAACTTTTTTACGTTTCGTAAAGACAGGGATATTCTTGTACATTTTTAGGAGCAATAAACATTTTAGTCATTCGAAGTGAATCCCATTTTCGATTATTTGAATTCCAAAAAACACCATCCAAAGGTGTTGGATCAATTCGCTTTCCGGTCTTGATATCGAATTTATCTTTTTCAAGACGAGCACCATGATAAACACCATTCAAATTTACGCCAGCGCAATCATTAAACCACCAACCCGATGCTGTATCAGATGCACAATTTGTGCTAGACTTATCATTATCCTTAAAATATTTGTTAGAATTTCATTCAAATCTTTATTAAGATGTTATAGTTTGCGTTTAAAATGTTGTTGATACGAAAATATGAATCCGGTCTCTTTCTGAAGCCACCCCAAGTATCCTTATTGAATTTAAATGATTAAGTCACCTTGTCGAATGTTGAAAATTTGGCACCGAGTAGATTGTGTTGATCCGGGATTTCGCCGTTTTTAGAAGTCCACTGGTCCGAAATGTCTGCAAGGTCAATGTCAAATCCATCTTTCAAGTTTATTATCACGTGATTTATATGAAGTGTCGAGTTGAATCGTGATCAGTATGAATTATTACATACTTCGTGACGTAATCAATTCGTTATGAATAAACATTCCTATGTTTTTAATGGCGAAATCTTCCTTTGGTCCTCCAATTTGAAATGTTTCGTAACAAACGTATTGATAATTCATTCTATCAGCTGCAATATAATTGCAAAGTTTTGTCCCTCGTCGTCCATGAGCACGCTGGACCCAAAACATATAATCCAATCCAAGCCAAGATTCACCGTTACTAGGATATGATCGTTATATGTGGTAAACTATGGTGAACCGTGGACGTGGATCGTGTGAACGGCGGTATTATTTGAAGTTAAATCATTAACAAGAAATGATTGGAGTTAAAAAATGGTTAACCGGTAAATCGGATTTCCGGTATGTGGAAAATGACAGTTTTTTTCAAAATAATGATTGTTTCATGTATTTCTTATGATAATATAAAGTGACATAGATATGGCATAATTTGGGTAATTTTATCAAACTTAATATTATTTGTATTATTTTAATACCATTTGTATTTGTTTAGAATGATCCTGGTTGATAAGCCTTGGTTAAACCATGCAAAATCGAATTTTGAGATCGCGTCAAGAGACCCTATTCGGGATAGGCTTTCCCCGGTTCAATCCGGAAAATTACTGTTTTGTCCAAGACAATTTAATTTTCAATGTTATATAATTTAAGTGTTAGTGACATTGTGTCACCGGTTATGCCTCTTTAACCAGACTCACCATTCAGGCAACATATCAGTTCGACGAGGATTAGGACCACGGTAGTTGTTGGGATAGGTTTGTGGATCATATTTTCCTTCATCATCGTGGTATGGGGATGAGTACGGACGTGGACACATTGATGTATTCTCTTGTGGGATATTCACATAAGCATTCTCTTTCAGAGACACGAATCAGATATCTTTACAGACTAAAATGGACAGTGTAAGGACTAATGACGTCCGCGTGACCCTGAACGGAACATCGGACTGATTTAACAATTGATTGAATTTGACTTATTTTGACTGTTTAGTTCGAAATGAAGTAGTATATATAACTAAATTACCGTAAATATATTAAATTTAATATGTAAATATATTTAACATAACCATATTTGTGATGATGCAAATGGTTATGCATGATGATTCTCATCCTACAATTATTTTCAGTTTTAGAAATATGAACGGACAGACTAACCTAATTCTATTTTATTCGACCAGTTATCTGTTACACAAATCATATTTCCCTGACAAGTTACTATATCTCTATGCTTAGCCCAAAAAACTCTCCTGACCCATTGAATGATTCTTCCAACCGTTTTGAGAAAAAGTTCCTTCGAAAGGGAAGTTCCTAACCCGGTCAGAAGACTTTAAACGGATCTAAAGAGCGGTTATTTTGACGAAAATAAAACTGATTTAGAAAACGTGCCTCAGTTTCATTGCTTCTCCTCGTATCATCGTACCAATCCGGTAGTTTACCTACACAACAAAGTTATACAAAATTTAATATAAACCGTTTAAGGTACCATAATATCATTTGGAAAACCATAAAATTAAACTGAAATTTATACTTACCAATGCCAACAGGGCATCCGAATCCCATTCTATACGAGTCCCAATCTCTGTTGAAGCAAACTTCCCCAGCATATCTATTTTGAATGACAGTCCAACCACGTTCATCATCAAAAATACATTCCACATATTTTGGTTGCAATGAGGTATTGGGCTAAATAAGCCTGTTTGAATAAAGGTCGTCTCTTTGATAACCTACTAAACGTCATTTTTCTTGTTAACATTTAAAGTATAAAAAGTATTATGTAATATAAATAATCGTCATTTAGTAACGTCATCGTAAAATGTACGAATTGTAAAAATTATCTGCAATGATTGGTCCCAGCTCCTGAGAGTTTTTTTAATGTTAATATAAACACATCGCAAGATTTTTCAATATATTTTCTTTGTATAACTGAAGCATAAACTTTCACTGGATTTCAGCTCACATAGATAGTGTTTTGACCAGGGATGAAAGAACACAGAACACTTGTTCTAGAACAGTTGTGTTCTGTTCTGTTCTGGAAACATAGAACAGAACATAAAAATAATTTTGGGCCCAGAACACAGAACAGAACACAAAAGAAAAAAATTCCTAGAACTAGAACAGAACTAGAACACGAAAATTTTACTGTTCTTTCATCCCTGGTTTTGACCAATCAGAAGGCGAGTTAAGAGCATTAACTGGGTCAGATGTCCAATGAGTTGGTTCAAAAATGCTTATTTCTAAATTCTAAAGTTTGCCACGTGTATTCCAAAATGCTCCGAATCCAAACATCGAGTTTCCAAAATTCGAAAATCGTTTCAAAAAATCTATTTCTGGTGAGAATGTTTCATAATTTATATTATCGCTGGTTTAAGATGTAACATAAGCGTATTAAACGATCTCAACCAAGTTGGAAAACTGTTTCGATAATAAACGTTGAAATTCCAAAAGAGTAAGATTTAAAAGATTCTTGATTCTAAACAAATGACATGGATTCTAAAACAAAATGGACCGGAAGGTTGAAACTTCACGTGATTTCATAATCAGCCGAGGACTCATCAGCGAGGAGTTCTATGTAAGTTCGATCTGATTAAATGGTATGATACATACCTCTTATCTCAATCGTAGTAAAATATACCTGCTAACCTGTATCGCGTAAAATCCACCTTCTGGTTTTTTACATTCTTTGGCATGGGATTCAAATATATCATGACATGATTTTGGATAAGTCCCAGCTGGTGGAGTAGGTCCTGCCCATTTCAACGGACCAGATCTTTCAGGGCCACTTGATGCGGTAGATGCACCCACCGCGGCGGCTGCACCAGCTGCTGCACCGGCGGCTCCTGCTACTATCACTGGTGGTGGTGTTGGTCTTGGTCTTTTCGGTGGTCTTTGTTTTCTTCCACCCTTCTGTCTACCACCTTTTCCACCACGTCTACTTCCCTTTCCACCTTTTCTACCGCCTTTTCTATCACGTTTAGCTTCGATTTCGGTGAGTAGGAGGAGACCTAATAGTAAAGTGAGCCAGATCTTCATTTTCTCTTGAAAGAGGTCTAGTTTGACCTCAGGCTCTAAACTTGGGGACTTTTAGAATTTGAGAAAATGAATTTGACGCGTCAAGTCAATATTTAAACAAATAACAAATAATAATAAGATAGGACATTTTTCTAGTACCTAAAAAGATTTCCGACCGTAAAAGTCAAAGCATAATACATGTTGAGCGTAGACGGGACAGTTTTTTGTGGATTTTTAAAACCAATTCCTTGGATAACGAACGCATCTTCTGAAAAAATCTTTGTCCTCTTTTTTGAATCTTAAACAGTTGTGCCATCGCTTTGAATGTAATTTTCGAGAAGATCTTGCTTCCAAATAAATAAATAAAAGTACGATAAACTTCATTTTAGTTTTCTTTATTCTCAAAATAACTTTCACAGAGTTAATTCGATTTTATACCACCATGATTAAGTTGCCAGCTGATAAATTTGATAAATCCAACTGATGGAGAAGTCACATGGCTTTCACAGTTTTGCATGTACTCACTACAGTATGTACAAAAACGTAAGAAAGTCATGTGATGGACGACCTTGTAAATTAGGCCTTAAAAGTACTGTTATACAATCGTATGTTTATATAAAGCGTAAAATCGTCATTTATTTGGAGTAAACACAGGCTTTGAGTAAAGGCTTAGAAATAGGCTTCGTAGGAAATAATCACCAACTCGAATCATTCTAATCATATAATCAAGACCAACCAATTATAACCGACGTAGATCTTTAACATGAATTGACCAGTCCAAAATTAAGATAAATTTGCCCAGTCCGACAATCCCTTTACTGATTCTGATTCATCAAACGAAGTGGTCTTGCTATTTTTGAATGCATCATTTTTTAAAATCTTATCGTAATTGATTAATTCGAAAGGCATTTTACTCCCATACTGTTGGGCCAACATTGCTTCATATGATGGTGGAAGGGATTGCCGATTTGATTCCATTGATGGTTGATCAGAAATTGGCTGATTCGAGGATTAATGACCACTGGGCTCCCAATTTAAAGTTATCGGCGAAATGATAGTGAGCGATTTGATAAAAAAAACCCTTGCCTGCTTGGTAATTGGATAATTAGTTGCTGTTATTGAAACAGCTGTTTGAACTGATTGTTGTTTGGCTGGAGGCGGTCGATTGCTGATTTAAACTTTCAAATCTCATTAATCGATAAGGGTTTTCATTTTAGACTGTCAAATATTTTGAAAACTAGACTAAGCCGAAAGTAAACATTTTTATACATTTTCGAAACTTGTTTGCGGATTCGTTTTGCTCCTAATAAAGGTGTTACCATGCTGGTAAGAATCGTTCGTGGAATTTTTTTGGCAAACACCCCGCTCCTGATCCACACCACTTCGACATCGTATCAATTGATTCATCAATAACTTGAAGTTTAATTGCTTACTTGAGGTGTATATGATATACAGTATATCAATTTGATATACGTAATATACGGTATAAAACATGTATATAATACCTTTCACAACTGTAAAAAGCGAAACTCCGAGCACGATCCCAGCAGCTCCACCCAATTCAGAAACAAACTGATTAATTGAGTAGTCCATCGCTTGTTTGTGAACGGTGATCGCCAGAGTCGGGAAGTACAACTAAAACAATGAGTGTGATTGTGATATCTGTTGAATAGCACAACCTGAAATGCAGCAATATCAATATCCTGATTTCCCGTTGTTGTGGAAAATTTTGCCAATGTCCGGTATATTGGCTCGTGATACTTTCCATATTCAACATTGCGAACGTAACTATTTCGTTCACAGTCAAACGGACAGTTTTCGTTACAGATGGTGAAGTTGAAAGCGGTAAACTTTCAGTCTTATTCTTATTTGTTTTTGGGTGCTATCAAAACTAAATGATAAAATGGAATGAGAACCTGAATTGGGAGATATACAACTAGCATGCTCTGAAAAAGTGCAATCTGAAAAGTTTCTCCATTCTGGAAAATATGGTGGTCGGCAGCCACATGTGGTCATAACACCTTTGTATGCACATTCTTGTAGACATTTCTCTCTGAATTATCATATTTGCGTCCTTTTAGGCAATTTTTTTTAAATGGGACGTAGATTTGGCCCAAAAACGTATCCGTTAGCAGACAGCGCAACCTGAGAAAAATGCCCAACAGCGACGCAAAAAAAGCAACTGATAAGGCTTCAAAATACAAAATCTTAAATTCACCTTGAGTATTCCGTATCAGGATGAAAATCGAGATTCACTTCGCCACAATCGCTGTTTAGATATTGATGAATGTGCGGATATAAGGCAACTTGCGTGAGTCTATCTGGTAAGGCTGTGGTACTTTGCTTATTAAGGTTTCAAACTGAAAAATTAAATGCTAACACCATATTAATGTAGAAATCCTCCTTTGGAATCATCACATCTTCATTCGCATCACAATAAAATAGTGTCATCCCATCAACAAACTGTAGAGCACCTGTTGTAGTATCAGACTTTGCAAAATTTACCAATTAACTCAATAAATAAACCAATAAGCATTTTGAAAATTATCCTTATTATAAGCACCGTAAAAAATTAAACTTGATTGTGGCCCAGCTATCGAAATGTTGCCATGAATGCTATTGCTTAGGTTGTAATAATAGCAATAACCATATCTTGTCAATCTTCTTTCTGGTTTAGGACATTTTTCCATATTGAATCTACACTAAAAATTTACTTATAAAGTGGGGTGCGCATTCTCAATGGTCACCGTCTATATCCTGTCCCTTGTGGAATTCGGGCCAGATGATCATCGGGAAGACGCACCCCACTTTACGGCCTGTTTTTTACAAAATGAATAGTTACTTACACGTAGAACAACTAGTTCTGGGGCTGTATGATTAAAAAAATCAGTAAGTTTTATGTGATCGAAGTGGTTGAGTTTTGGTTCAGTTGGGCTATTAAAGTAATTTCCATAAAATATTGAAATATTGTCCTCCAATTCAAATTCAGTCGAGTTAAAAATTGCTTTCAGTCGCCAGCGAGAGTGCTGTGAGTTTAAACAAACATAAACATTTAGCATGTGTAGTTGTGGTTGTTGGCTAAAAATATTACCTTATCATATAACTAATAAATCATATGAGTGCTATGATAGTCATAAGTTATGAGTCATAACGTCTGACTCCTAACTAGGCTGAATTCCGAGGATTTTTGGAAGTTTTTTCTGTTAATTAGGAAAAAAATGGTCTCTCGGAATTAGCCTACTCATAACTTATAAATGTGATCGAAAAAACCTTACATGGTCTCAGTGCGAATAGACTTTGGATACTGTAAGTAATGCAAAGTGTTGGCGTAAATTGTATATATTGAGTAAAGGGTACCCAAACCAAGGAGAACACCCCAAACTTAACTCACTTCAATATCAAGTTTCTAATTGAAACTTGAATGACTTAATTTTATTGATAATTATCCAAAATGGAATACGAAAAGAGTCCTGATCGTATAGTGAAATGTCTCCGGCTATTAAACAGCTTTTTGTATTCATCCAAAATCATTTCAATTTTTTATATTCATAAAATTTAACTTTGTAAAATTGATGTGGTATTGGTCCTTAAATAATATTCCAATCGATTTTTAAATGCGATTAATTAAGATAATTAATTATTAATTATCATTATGGTATGGAATTGAATTTCTACTTTTATTATCCTTAGTATAAATAACTGAGCTCAAATATTTTGAGGACAATTGATTGCGATCAGTGATCATATGGTCCCGGAAATTCCTTGAATCAAAAAAGTTTCACTTCTATGATATCTTCTTCGAAAAAGGTATTGATTCAATTCAGTTCAGCAGCAACTGACCCCAGTAAAATTCTAATCCTCCAAATTAAATTCTATTTAATTTCCGTGAATCTAGACTGCCCACGCAAAATTGCAAAAAAAACAAAAAACACGCGTACGACAAGCTGGTTACAACGACCAGAAGAACGAATTAAGTTCACGAGCAGTATAACGAAAACTAACAGCATACTATAGTCTATACCTTTTTTAACACTATAGACTCTATAAATTTAGTGTTAAAAAAAGCTGAAGAATGATATTTTATTCACGATATGATTTTCTACAAAACCAACTAGGTATGAATATAAGAAAGATGTGTTCAGTGATTTTATACCTATATTTTCAGCGACAGATGGATATATTTGAAAGGTTTTTATAAACTAATCGACTCATTTATTGCATTTTGGATTATCGCATCGACTTTCATTACTTTCCAGCACATTTAGATATTAAAAACCTAGTATATATTATTTTTGTATATATTATGCCAGTCTGTCTCAAGAAGGCAGAGACCTTTCTACAAGAAAATACATTGAAAGCATGGAAAGCCAAAATATTACGAATATATCGGAAAATTGTGAATTTCATTTTTGCTTTGGTGACTTAAATAGAGATTCGGCGTGGAACTGTTTGTCAAAAATTCAACAAGAGCCATCAAATCAGACGGATAATTTGGTCAAAATTCTTGATCAAAATCTTCTCATAAGTCAAAACGATAGAAGGAGTTATATTTCAATAAATTTTGCTTTTGCAGAATCTTTACTAATCATGATTGGTCTTTTCACGAATCTTGTAGTAAGTATAATTGTCATAAAAAGATATAACTTACATAATATTTGATAGCCTAAAGAATAATATTACATTTAGGCAATTATAATTTATATCCATGGCAAGCATTTGAGTCCACTCCCAAATTTGTACAATTCTCGCCATTACTACATCATCACTCTGACTTTAACAGGTGAGTCGAGCTATACTCACTGTCCATACCAGAGAAACGTGGACACGGACACGAATGTTTTGGAAACTTAGGGCTCGAGCAAATGTCAGACAAGCATGTCCAACCTTCTCTGATCCATACAATGTATTTTAAGACACATTATTTTTGCTATTTCAACCGTTTGAAATTGTTCACAATCTTTTTGCATATTGGCCTGATTTGAGGTATTTAAATTCCTTTTTTGGATGGATGCTATCACCTTTACCTTGTGTGGTAACACCCGAACAAATCAGCTGCTTCATCAGGGTTAGTATGTCAAACGGTTTTCATATATTTACTGATATTCATTCAGAATCTCACGTGTAGATGTTGGGCTTTTTTTTCTTACATGAACTACAATCTAAGCTCTTGGTTTTGTATGGATTGGTACCTTTTCAACATTCAAAATAATTCCGTATTCTTATTACAATTTCGTATAAATTATACGGTATAATAACTGGGGCACCTTTTATAAAGCCATTGCGATAGACCGATTCATGGCTGTGAATAAAGCTGTAAAACGATGGAGTATATTTTTACGTCATGGTCGAACTGGGAAAGCTATTGTTGGAGGCATTTGGTTATGTTCCCTATTGACCACCATTCCCATAGCATATTTACATGAAATCAACTTGCATGAAAAATGTCGTATTAATTTTCTTACCTCAGAGGAAAAATGCAAGTTGTACAGAAATGAACAAAATGAAATGAACAAAAAGTCTAAACTGTGGACTGGCCTATTAGAAAACCCGCTGACCGATATTCAATTGGAAACGATTGGTTGGATGACAGACCACGATTCGAGGCCAGTTCAATGTGAAAGCGATCCGTAAGTTTAGAATAAATACCCCCACAAACAAACAAAGATCTGACTTATCAAAAATTCACAATTTTTGTTAAGCGCATATCAAAATGAGGAATTCCGACATTTCATCAACATTTGGCTAATTGCATGCTTCATGTTACCCGTGGCATCAATTATAGAATAGGATTCACTTTAACAAAGCGTATTTATGTTAATGACCAATTTCGATCCTTCGCAAAGCATGTTATACAGCAATCATTGCTAGAGTGTCGAACCCACGGAAAGTTTTCAAAAGACGAACTCACAGTAAGAACTCATTCGGCAACAAATTGTTACTGCAACCTTTTTAAGATACCAGAATTGGGACAAATCAAACAATTTCACACGAATCCAGACGTGTTACAAGAGCATTTTCATTGATCATTTCTATTTTTCTTATATGCCGTGTGCCGTTTTTTCTTTGGGTTTACTCTACAGTTGATTCAAAACCATGGGTTCCTCATCAAATATTTTGCAGTATCATCCCAAGAATAACAAGACTTGGGGTCTATCTCAATGCTACACTGAATCCAATTATTTATGGAAGTGTAAACCAACAATTCCTGATATCTGCCTATTGGATCGAATTAACGATTAAGACAAGGTTTCAATTGTTAGTTTATAGGCTTTAGGAAGTATCAGATTAGACTGTTTTGTTTGGTCTAGGGTCGACACACATCAGAGTGTACCGATTGGTTTAGTGTTGAACCACATTAGAGTGTGCCCAGACTCCACCGAACAGCTCTTCGCTCAATTGGAACTGTTCGTTGTTCGCACTGTACCGCTTTTTAGATGGGAAATTCGAGATCAGCAAATTGGCTCGACGGATTTATAGTGGTTGGCTAATATTAAAGCCCTAGATAACTCTGTGTTTTAGCATGATATGTGACAAGTTGTGGGTGACAACCCTAGAGCAAGTGAATCAGTCTCAATTGGTTCCCTTCCTATATAAGATTTATAGTATAAACTATTTCATAAAACACATATAATAGGCTATTTCTATAAGGCTATAATTTAAAGCCACTATATCAATTTGAATTCTAACCAAGTCCAAAATACAGGATATTTACTATTCATGGTATTATCGAGAGACGTCCCAAGAAGGATTCGTTGCAATTAAAAAAAGAAACCGAAGCGATTCTCACTTGGAACTCATTGAAAAACAAGAAGACTTAAACACGCTTGGTATTATCGATTTTGACGAAAATGTCACGTATAACTCCCCCAACGACCAGCTCAGATTAGAAAGAAATGGTAGTACTGCAACCCAATCAAGTCAGATTTTCTCTGAATCTTAAATAAAATATATATCCTGATAATTGAATATAGCATGTTCAAGAAAATTTTACAGTTCATAATATTCATATATGAACTTGTCAGAATATGTTCAAGGTTCCTCGCCACGCGCTCTTCTATCCCTTATTTCTTTGTCCTTTAAATATTGCTCATACTGTTCCTGTTGGTCTTGCTTATACTGATAGGTCGATAGTGCACCTGCAGTTGCCATCAGTGTAACACCGAATAGTTGACCTTAACATGTAATAAACTTCAAATAATTCCGGTGTAGATCTATCATCTGTAACGGAATAAAATATCATATTCTCTGAAATGACGATCTCTTTATTGGTTCGAAAATCGCATGGCCCATGCGGCATGGGATAGTACCCTGGTAGACATCTATTTCTTAGTAGATGAAACCCTCATCTTCTCTATGTTCACATTCAAAATAGGCGTGGGCGGTATAAGATTTTACTAAGAAATAGGTGTCCACCACTGTACAGATACGACGACTTCATAAAACTTACCATTTACACGTCCATTCATTTTCTGTGCTTGTTGCATGGCTGTTAGCTTTGAATTTCCAAATCCAGAAACGAATGAATAAAAAGCATAAGAAATTCCACAAACGACCCCAGGTAGGAAAACATATTTATTGAGGAAATCAGTTGATGAATGTTTGTTACCAGCGACAATCATGCGTTCCAACGGCGAGGGCATACGTTTATAACCTGTTTCATCGACAATATTCATAGTCTTGCCATTTGCTAAAATAACGGTTTAAACCTACCAGTCCGAAGACCTCTGGAAATCCGGTGCCGTGAGTGATGATAAGCAGTTTAAACTTTTACCTGTAACTGCAAAATGGCCTTCACCAAGGTCTTTAATATCAGCTTTATTTGCTATTTGGGCCTTTGTCATCATTGGAGCGAAATCATTTTGATCAACGGGACGATCTCCAATCGATTTTCCGTGTGGCAAATTTTGTCCGTGATTATCCTGAATTTCTTCATTTTTCTGATCCATCATTTAAATTTCTCTATTTTTATTGATTTCAAAATTTTAAACTGAGCAAGTTTATCTGGGAGTGAGCTGGGGTGGTGACTCATAAGGGTTACGTCATCATTGCATGGAAAATTCTATGTAGGAAATGATTGAAATCAACCAACCAGTTCGACCATATATTTTTGAAAGTATTTGAAATCTTTATATCAAGATTCATTTTTGATATATGCAGTCAAAAACTTTGTCCATTGGAGTAAAAAGTTATTAAATACGATGAGTCATCTTTCGATATAATCTCAATTTTCGGACAATTCATGTCACTTCTGCTGAACATAGAGAATTGTTGCTGATGGGAAATTTATTATCGCCGGTTAATGACCTGTACAAAGAGAGAATAAATATACACCATAAAGTCTTTTTTGATAAGGATAGACGAAAATCATTACGAGAGAAATCTGATTCGAGCCTTGCTTCGTCCATGTAAAACGATAGAAATTAATTTTATAAAATTTCTAGAGAATGTCATCTCGGTTCTGGAATAATTCCGATTCGGATTCCTCATCCGAAGAATCTTCTGGTTCATCCGTTGAGGAGCAAGTTCAAAAAATCGTTCAAAAAAAGAAAAAAGCAATTATTGAAGATTCCGAATCTGAGGAAGAAAATCGAGTTGTAAAAACTCTAAAGGTTTGAATTTATTAGTTTGCTAATGTTTAAAAAGTTAAAATTTTACAAATAATAGGACAAACGATTCGACGAATTGCGTGATATTATCAAGAAAGCTCGCAATACTAGAAAGAACAATGATTTGAATGCTTCGTTGAATCTTTTCCAAGATTTCACTAAAGGTGAACATTAAATAACCATAAAAAGTATTCTAAAATGATAATTTAGCGTTTGTCAAATCCCAAAAGGTTATTGAGAGAGAAGGAACACCTCGTTTCTATGTTCGGGAATTGTTTGAAATTGAAAAATATGTCGCTGCCAAATGGGAAGACAAAGAATTCAAAAAGAAACTTTCAAAGGACAAGTCTAGAAGTTTAACTACTCTCCGTCAAAAACTCAAAAAGTATTTGGCTGCCGAACCAAAAATCAATGCCGAGTTTGAAGAATATAAGAAAGCACCAGACGCATCTGATGCTGAGACTGGTGACGAAGAAGTTGATGGCAAGGACTCTGAAGACGAAGATTCGGAAGAATCAATTTCCTCTTCTGAAGATGAAGAAGTTGTCACAAAACCTGCAAAGGTTGCTGGTGAAAAATGGAATAAAGCTGGATCCGATGATTCTGAAGAATGGTCATCCACTGATGAAGATGATGACTCAGATGACGATTCTGACTCATCCATTTCCTCTGTCGAAGCTGGCGAAGGAGAATTTGCTCGATATACCATCGACTATTTCTTGAAGTCAAGTGCAAAACCAACCAAGAAGAAGCAAGCTGACAAGAGAAAACGAAAAGAACCAAAACAACAAAAAGAAAAGAAAGAAGAAGAGGAGGAAGATACTACATGGACAACTGTTGACAGTAGTAAAAAAATTGGTCAACAACCAACATTCAAGGATGGTGTCCCACTTATCTTTGCAAGGGATGTTGACATTAATGCTAAAAATGTCGTTCAAAAACTTGCTGAAATTCACACTCAAAGACCAAGAAAAGAAACCGATCGTCAAAATAAGGTGGAAGAGATTAAAAGTTTACGAATATAATAGCATAATCTTTAGGTCTTATATTTGAAAGAATTGCGAAAACTTGCCGTAAAGAACAATCTTGGACATGGTTTGGAAATGAAGGTATGTTTATTTTTGATTTTCAAATGAAACGATTTTTTTACTAGATTCGATTGGCGACAGTTTCAGCCATCTACGAATACAATCCAAAGACTAAAGATTACATGAATGATGACGACTTCAGTGATACTATCAAAGAGACTCGCGAAATGGTCGAAATTCTTCAAAAGGAATCGAACATTATTCTTAATGATAAGGTTCAAGATGATGATGAGTCGTTGACTGATAAAGGTATATGACGTCATAAACTACTAGAATCCTAACCAAATTTCAGATGGAAATATAATTGGCGAACTTACTCTCTTCACGGGTATTTAGATTGGCCAAAAGAATTGCCTGTACTGAGAGTTATTTTTAGATCAGATCTCAAAAACTCTATGTACATTCGCTTTCTTATTGACCAATAGGATTGCTTTGAAGTGAAATCAGTGGGAAACTAATTTTATGGGCTGAGTTATACTTTTACTCTGCTCTGTGTGTGATTTCATACCCTTTTGCTTTACCCTTTTCAATAAATTATTCTAGTCCACGAAAAAACTGGAAAATGGCACGTACGAGGTTCACTCTCTAACACCTGTACAAAATTGGACACCGAATTCATCAAACTTCTTCAAAATTCTGATCAACACTCTGAAGAATACCGAACTCGTCTTCGTAACAATCAATCCATTTTGGAAATCTACAAAATGGGCGTTGAGTGGGCCGAAGCCAAGGTCAAAGAATTTGGTGAAGCTAAAGACGAAAAAGAAAAGAATGATTTGAACGATTTGAAGCAACAAGTCTGTCAAATGTACATTTTGGTTGTCAAGGAATGATTATTTAAATAATGTAAACATTATTTTCCAGTGTCATCTAGGGATGGTATTCGAGAATGCATTGTTATAAACCATAAAAGTACTGTTATTACCGCCATAAGAGTCAAACCCCTGATATGGAAGATGCCGAAGGTGTTATGGAACGATATTGCAGATACATTTACACCAATGATGAAACTGGGCGTATTCGTACTCAAGCCATTCTCTACAATATCTATCATTTGGCCCTTCATGATAAATGGTTTCAAGCACGTGACTTGATGTTGATGAGTCATCTCCAGGAGTCAATTCATAATGCTGATATTGTGACCCAAATCATTTACAACCGAACCATGGTCCAGTTGGGTCTCTGTGCTTTTAGAAAGGGTCAAATGGAGGACGCTCACCAGGTAAACTATTAATTTGCTATAAATGTTTTTCTATCATGGGTTTTTAGGCTTTGACTGATATTCAAAGCGGTAATAGAGCTCGCGAACTTCTTGCCCAAGGATTCTCCATTCCTCGTGAAAGAACACAGGATCAAGAACGAACAGAAAGACGACGTATGCAGCCATATCACACTCATATCAATACAGAATTGCTCGAGTGTGTTTATCTCGTTTCTGCCATGTTCCTTGAAATTCCATACATGGCTGAAAAGGAATTCGATCATCGACGGTAAGTTTAACCCATCTTAAGCTTTCAAGTACCACCTTCTGCTCACACTTTTTGTCAGTCTGGCGCCACCCTATTTTAGCGTGGCGATTGTTCTCGATTTTCCGAAAAGTCAATATCTTTATATATTCTAGAAATCTTCAGGAACCATAATCTTGAGTGTAATTGAATTAATTTATAACCACTCAGCCCATAGAAGGGTGCTATCTCATGCTGAAGATAATTTCTTTCCCCGACGTACTGTTAGTGCCGATTCTAAAAGCTGATTCTAATTTGTCTGAGTGAGACCGTAACCCTTTTTTAAGCCGTATGATTTCCAAACAATTTCACTACCAACTTCGAAACAGTGAGAAACAAGCTTTCGTTGGTCCACCCGACAATATGCGTGAACATGTCCTTGCAGCTGCTAAAGCACTTAAAGTTGGAGATTGGAAAAAGTGTATCACATATTTGATCAACCCAAAAATGAACCAAAAGGTTTGGAATCTGTTTGCTGAAACTGAAAAGGTCAAGAATATGCTGATTGCCAACGCCAAGAAAGAGTCTCTCAGAGTCTACCTCTTTTCTTACTCCCAATTTTACGATAATATTTCACAAGGAACTGCTCTCAAATTTACTTTCTAATCTGATGTTCTAAAACGGACCGAAATGAGTCATTTCAAATGACTAATCATGATTCATGGCTTCTTTGAGAGCACGATGAAAGAATGGATCAAGGAAAACTTTGAAATGGATGGCGATTTAGTTCATTCCGAAGTATCCAAGATGATCATCAGTGAAGAATTGAAGGCTTCATGGGATGAACCGACCAACTCTCTTGGTAAATTACATACAGTTAATAAAAAATAGTTAACATTTATTTTCTAGTTTTACACCAAACGGAACCAACCAGGCTTCAGAACTTGGCCCTTCAACTATCTCAACGTTTGAATAATCTTACTGAACATAACGAGCGACTTTGCGAGTCGAAACAGGGCTCTAATTTCTCTGCTTTCTACTCAAATAAGTCTAACTCAAAGGGTAATACATCAAATCAAAGTAAAGTGTCGTTCTTTGTAGGTATTTGTATAAAATGGCAATATATATTACAAATATTTTAGATTGGTCCAATCGGAACCAAGGTGGGAGCGGGAGAAGATTCTAAATCTGATATAATTCCAATCCGGTTCATACCGGATCCTCCACCTCGAAACGAAGATCCTGAATCATGTAATCAGAAGAAACGATGCTTTGCTAATTCTTCTGAAATCATCCCTGTAAATCATCCCTTCGTTCGACGTATTTTTCCTTTTTGGAATCATTCGTTGGCGTTGTTATCGACGCCTTCGTTAGGAATATTCATGTGTTAGGGAGGGGGTAGGTCTCTTATAATATTCTACCCCCTCCCAATATCAAGTTCATAACAAAAATTAGAATAATATCTACTGTTTATCCCATGGTGTTATACAGTGTGATACCAGGATATCCCTCGATGTTGCGAAATAAAGCATTTTCCGAGAGTTTATTTGAATTGAGTAAATTAAGAATGAGTAATCCGAGAATTGAGAGGGGAGATATTACAACTCATAATGTTAATTTGTTAAAACTTATAAATCAGAAGGTCTTCCCAGTGAACTATAATGTAAGGTGAGTATTTGATCATTCTTATGGTTATAGACAAAATACCATATATGTTTATCTATATATAGACTAGACTGCGAGTTAATTACGAACTAGATATAAATTAATTCTCCCAGTGCTTGTTTCATTGTGGTATTTTGAGTTAGAAATTCACATTCTCGATCAAAATTTCGAATTACACTTTTTAATCAGTAGAGAAACTTAAAATTTTAGATTTTACAAAGACTCCACAACACTTGGCAAATTCTGCCAATTAGCATATTTGGATGATCTTGCAATCGGTGCCATTTGCGCGAGAGTGGGTATGTGCATCGTATTGAGTTGTTATCTATATCAACTGGTATTTTAGAAAATCATGAAGGTATAAAAAGATGTTATATAATGACAATTGGATGTCTTGATAAATACAGGCGACTTGGAGTTGGAACAACTTTGCTGAATTATATTCTCGAAACTGCCAAGGCAGATGGTTGTGTAAAAGCTACACTCCATGTACAAGTAAGATTTCAACTCATGTCATTTATTCAAATAACCGATCACAAAATATGAAACGAAGATATCGGACAATATGTATATTTAGACTTCAAATCAATTGGCGATTGAGTTTTATGAAAAAAATGGATTTGCCATTTCTGATACAATTAGCGGATATTATAAAAATATTGAACCAGCTGATGCACATGTTCTTGAAAAAAGGATAGATTGAAAATAAAAAGGATGTTATCGATCATGCAAATTTTAAATGAATTCAGATTGTAAATCGGACGCATCGGACCATGAGTGGTCATACAAATTTTAACGGATTTACGCCAGGTGGTGGTATACCATCAAGCTTTATGAATCGAGCCAATCAGGATTCACCAGTAAGCAAAGAGGAGCCAATAGATGAGGTAGATAAATAAATGGATGGTACAGTCTCCAAACTAATATTGGGTGTTGCCAGAAATAATGTGACCGTCTTGAGCTCGACTCATCGTAGCGCCCCCAGCGAGTGGTCAGTTAAAAGTAACATTATCGGTTTTTCT